>CAUYLG010008175.1:0-271571 GCA_963573385.1 Cacajao melanocephalus | reverse complement strand
GATAGCCATGCTGGGCTGCCAATGGCAACTTGTCAAGTCCAGGTCCAGTCTCTCTATGACCAATGCAGTTGCCCATGCTTTGTTTCCCCACTGACCAATCTACTGCCCTTACCCCCTATAAAACCCCACGCCCAGAACAGCTGGGCGCGACTTCTCTGGCCTCTCTCTCTCTCTCCCTCCCTCCCCCGGGGCCACAGAACCTCGCCCAGGAGCTGAATAAACTAGAATTTAATTTGTCTCATGCTAGCCTCAGTTTCCTCATTTTAAACCCGGCAATATCCTTACAAGAATAACCTTACAACAATAATAAATATGTCTTCTGGGCATGCGTGTCTTCAGGACTATGATCAGTGCTTTATATATTTTCTCTCCAATTCACACATAAGAAGCTGAAAAATGGGTATTAGTGTCATCATTGTGCTGAGAAGGAAACTGAGGCTCAAAGAGGTTAAATGATATGTCAGAGATTACCAAACTGGTAAATTCTTAAGAAAAGAAAAACAAATCAAGCCAAATTATTGACTCAAACTGGACTTTCTTAACTGAAGCCCGCTTTGTTGTGCTTAGCAATTGGCTTATTTTTAATTTGTATGAATCCTGATCTACAATATGACCTCAAAACCCATATTCTTTCCACTATACAATGGATAAAATAATTCAGATATCAAGTCTCACTTAACCTGTTTTGAACTACGTATTTGACTTTGGCCCCCTTTAGTCCCAGAGGGTTCTGTAGGATCTGTGCTTTTCAATAGTACCAATGGTTCATCCTGAACTTGTTCATCCCAGGAGATTTTTCACAGTGCTTTCACGTACATTATCTCCAGGGAGGCAGAGACGACAGTGGTGATTACCCTGTTTTAGAGATGCAGATGCTGAGCTACAGAGAAGCTGTAACTTGCCCTGGTCACCAGCTCTTCTGTGAGTGGCCAGAAACAGGACCTAATCTGTCAGACAATAAGCCAGCACATCCTTTTCTAGACCACACAGCTTCAGGTGAGGTCCTCGGAGCGGGGCCAGTTCCACAGCAACGGGATGGGGACTGGAGTCAATTATGAAGACATGGAAAACATTTATACAAAAATTAACTAGGTGATAGATCCCCTGAGCTTGACTTTGCAAAGGGAGTTGGAGTTCCCCAAATCGTGTTGGAGGAAGTCAGTAAGTCCCTTTGATTCCGGAAATAACAATGACAGTACAGCTAAAATCCAATTCATATACGCGTGCTAGATATTCAGACTTTCAGAAGAGCAGAGACCTTAAAAGATCACCTATTTAAAATCAATCTCCTCTGGAAATTAGCAGTGCGAAAATCTCAAAAGGGAAGTCAGGGTATTTGACAAAGGTAGAACTATCAACTTTGAATTCCAACGGGAAGTACACTGTGGTATTTTAGACAAAGTTCTGCTTTGCCCAAACATTTCCTCTGGGCTAACACCTGTGAGCAAACAGATACAGTTAACCCCACAGAGATTACAGTCTGCATTTATTTTAATCAATCCCGCTTTGCAGATTCAAAGACAGAGGTTCAGAGAGGTAAACTGAGGGCAGACAGCCTCTCAATGCAGCTTTGATTGTATCGAAGAGCTGATTCCAAAGGTCATGCTCTCTATTCCTTTGCTATAAGTCCTTCAACCAGAAAGGGAAAACACTGCTTACTCAAGAAGTCAGAAGAAAACTCCATATTTTAAACATTAATAAAATTTCAAAAGAGATGGATGGTATAAAAACTATAGCATCCTAGAAAAAGTTAATAAGCATTCAATGAAGCGAAGTATTCAGAGTATGAGGTGTCTATGTCCATCACATCTTTCACATACAACCCAGGTTATTTTAGAACACTTGAGAACATGCTTGACTTATTTCTAAGTCATCTCATTTTGAGAACTTAAAAGGGAGGGGTCAGTTTATAGTTGAGGATGAAGCATTCAAAGTACTTAATTGAATGCCAAGGTCAAGAAAGCAGGATAGAGTGGTCTTGGTAGTGCTAGGAAGGACCAAAGTTGGCCGGGCATAGTAGCTCACTTCTGTAATCCCAGCACTTTGGGAGGCCAAGATGGGCAGATCACTTGAGGCCAGGAGTTCGAGGCCAGCCTGGCCAACATGGTGAAACGCCATTTCTACTAAACATACAAAAAATTAGCCAGTGTGGTAGTGCATGCCTGTAGTCTCAGCTACCAGGGAGGCTGAGTGCTTGGACCCGGGAGGTGGAGGGTGCAGTGGACCGAGATTGAACCACTGCACTGCAGCAGTCTAGGGGACAGACCAAGACTGTCAAAAAAAAAAAAAAAAAAAAAAAAAAAGAAAAAAAAGAAAAGGAAAAAGAAAAAAGACCCAGAGTTGAGTAAAGATGGCTTTATGTAAATTTTATCACTTGAAAATAAGGTTATAAAAAGAACTTCAAACTGATTTTTTTTTCCCATTCAGACTGCTGTATTGTGGGCACAGTAATGCCTGTGTGAGAAAGTTTTTACCCAGCTCCCAAATACTACTGCTTAGTATTCATTTGGATTCCTAAGACTTGCATAAAGCAAAGTCTTCTACTTTATTTTTGGCTATTTCACTGGAAGCTGTAAAGCTCATTTTATTTATTAAAAACAAATAAAATGCAACATTTTTTTTCAAAGCAAGAAGCAACTCTCTGTGCTTCTTGACCTTGGCTCATTCTGCATTCCATTGGCCTCCCTACCCAAAGGCCACAATCTGGAAGGTATGTAAATATTAACAATAAAAGCCAATGAGTGCAGCTGCCATTAATTCTAACTGACATGAACCCATTGCCAATGAAAAACTGAATCTTGGTATAAACTCTCAGATGAAAGGCATGGGAATGATGCACATTTCACAAACACGACACAACACCGAGAACTGGGTGGTATTTGAGGAGATGAAAGCTGAAGTCGGCACACTAGCAGATTGCGGGAGAAGGCATGAATGTTAAAGAGATACCTTGGGATCTTTCAAAATACAGTTTTCCAGTCATCATCGACACCCAGGTGACTTGTTTTCAAGCGTTCGTGACAGGAGTCACTGTTTCCAGTACAAAGGACCTCGTCACTTTCCTGCACTCCCGAGCTAAGGTGGGCTGAATGGGAGGCCGTGTTCCTCCGTGGCCTTGAAGAGCCTCGGGCTCCTGGCGCACACTGTCAGCTGCTTTTGGGTCTGCTTAATGGCCGGAAGGATTATACCTTCATTCCAAACTCCACTGCTTTCAGGGTTATGGCAGCAAACAGAGTGTGCCTAACTGCTAGACTTCTACTTTCCCTCTTCTTAAAAGTCCTTTTTAAAACATGTTCCATTGCTTAAAAAATAGAATTTGTTTAATCCTTAACAATGAAAACTTCTAAAATAACTGAATCCACAAACTGAAAAAAGAACAGAATGCAATGGGATTATATTTCATATTCAGAGGCCTGCATGTTCTATATAAAATGAGAATCCAAAGAGGGAAGTTTTGAACCCACTACTCTGCTGCTTAAACTTTTCCTTCTGTCATTTTTAGTGCAAAGAAAATGTGACCTTATTATTTGCTCTGCATAAATGACACTATATGGAAAGGTATATGAAACTGATTGAAAAATTAAATTGGCTTAGTCTTCTTGTCCCCAGGAAATCCTGTCTCAATAATAATTTATCAACCTTGGTAGAATTCTGTTGAACATATCTTTGTTCATAACCATAAAATCAAAACATCCCAGGGGTCAAGACAATTGAAAATGATATTTTAATTCCATCGCTTTAACCCTTCAATGGCTCATTTTGGATTAAATGGGTTGTCATGGCCTCTATGGCCCCTTCATCTGGGCCTCCACAGTAGCACATGCTACCTGCCTTCAGCTGAAGACTTCTTTAAAAATCCTCAAAGAAACAAGGTGGTCACTATTTTTTATAGATATTTTCTCCCCTGCTTGAATTTTAGATTATTTTAACTAACCCTACTCTTTCTTCTAATACATAGTTTAAAATGTATCTCCTCTGGCTGATCATGCCAACACAGCTTCCCTCTTGGGATCTTTGCTTGGGCTTTCCCAATCATTGTCCATTGATTATGTACTCCAGATAAGCCATCATACTAAGTTTTCTGCCTCTTCCTTCTAAGACCAAGAGATTTTTGAGGTCAGAAGCTATGTCCTGTGTTTCTTGGGATCCTTTGAGCCTCACACTAAAATCAGTATGAAGTAGATACTCTTAAGTTCTATTAACAAGAAAGAGAGAGTATTCTATTTAGAGAACCTCCCCAAAAATGGGTAGAAGATTTTCAACTAATTATCTGCATCAGTGGTTCAGGCCTTCTGAGTTAACATTTGGAAACCACTTCCTCACCTATGATGCATTTCCAGGTCCCATCAATCCTGGGGAGAAACGCTACAGTAGGGGGCTGTGGAGATAGCCCCAGTGGTGTGAGTTTTGGCACAGGGTCTGAATTGGTGATAAGCAGAAGACTGGGAAAATATCCTAAGAACCTCAAAGGATTGGTGCTGGTAGACATTTCTTAAGTCTGGCTGATAAATCCTTTCAGTAAGTTTTTTTCTTTTGTTCGTCTGATTTTCTTAGAAAAGGCAATTCCTATTATCTGTTTATCGTTCAGGGACTTCCATGCCATTGGTTTGTTGGGCCACATGCTGGCAGGTTGGAGAATCCTGAGCTCAGAGGCCTGGGAAGCCCAAGTGCATGCAAAACAAGAAGGCAAGATTCAATGGACTTGGGTAATTCAGCCAAGAGGTGCCACTTTCCCCTTGCTCTTGTTTCCAGCATTTTCTAGAGACTTAGCAGAGATCAGACCCACCAACGCCATTCTCAATGCAGGAAACAAAGAACAGAAGAATAGAGAAGAGATAAGATCTATAGGGAAGGGTAAAGCCACTCCCCAATCCATGCGACTTCTTGCCCCAGCAGAAGAAGCAACTTGAAAACGCTTTCTCTTCAGTCCAGTGCGAAGAAAACGGCACCATGGGGGAAGTGCTAGAACATGAAAATCAAGATCCCTTCACAACAAAGTCAGAGGGAAATGTGTCAGAAAACACTTGGAAATCCCCACTTGTGATCACACCCCTGGCTATAAAGAAGGCTTTGTGAAGTGCTCAGCTCCATGCCCCTCACTTATTACAACATGGACAGCCTGAGTCGGAAGGCAAGGCTCAGATGACCCTCACTTCTTTAGGGTTAAGCTTCAATGATTTGATGTTTCTTCTATTCAGGCAGGTTATGAAAACTTCCATAGCCGGCACACAGGACTATTCAATGATCTTGTAGAAAGACAAATCTAGACCTTGTGAGTAGAGATAGCATATTCTTAACAACGATGAACTATTTAATAATCTCAAGCATGTCAATACCCGGAATGCTGAAGGGGAAATGAGAAAATGGGAGCAAAGGAAGAAAAATTTTAGGTGCTAAAGATAAGAGAAAAAGGGCATCAGGTCTATGTGTGTATGTGTGTGCACAGATGCATGTGTGTAAGTGTACATTGTACATGAATATCCATATGCATGTGTGTATGTGCATGTGTGCTCACCAAATTGTGTGCATATGTGTATAAACACATGTATGTCTGTGTTTGCATGTGCACATGTATGTGACCACGGAGGTGCACATGTATGTTCATATCTGCATATGCACATGAGTGTGGTGGGGGGATCTGCATGTGTGTGGTGCTTACATATGCAAGTGCATGTGGTCAGCATTCATGGAGGTGTGCCTGAGTTTGTGTGTGTGCATTGTATGTATGTACTTGTGTGTTTGATGTATGAGATCAGTACCCAGGCCCAAACTAGTGAAATGATTCACCAGGAAGATAGTACCAGCCAAGTTAAATAGGAAGCTGAAACAAGAGCGCTGTCAGCCAGCTTTGGCACAGAAACCCAAGGGGAGTACTACAGGATGGGAATTAAAAAAGGAGCTTCCCGATTTCTGGGCTGTTGATTTGGCACTTCTCTCCAGCGTTATATTTTAGAAGAGGGGAAACAGAATCATTGCAGGGGGTAGGAAACATGGCAGAGGCTCAAAAAAATTTAGTTCATTCTAATAAACATAGATTATGAGCTGGCATACTCACTGAAAAATACAAACACTATTGTAGCCTTTCCAAAATGCCATGAAAAATGCAGATGTGGATACACACTATACACATGCACATATGCATACACATATATGAATGGATGTTCATACACACATATAGCTGCACAAACTGTGAGCCCACCAGGCAGGAAAGTGCTTTTGTCTGAGGTCTGTCTTGGGCTTGACAGGCACAATCAGTTGCTTCCAGCAAGAAGATGCTAAAAATCCAGACCTAGCGTGATTCCATCATCTAATAAGGAAAACATGCACACACTAATATATATGGGTGTTTGTCGAGAGAAATATCCTGCCATTTTAGGGCAAGTAAACTCTTCTCTACACTCCTACTGAGGTAGAACATGGAAAAAATGTGTTCTAATTTTCGAATGTCTGGATTCATGTTTTATTTCATATTCAAAAAAGCTCCCTCAGTTCGAGGCTTTGCTTTCCTTTTGATGTTTCAACCTTTATTTATATTTCTAAATAAGATCATTGAGCAACAGTACCACAAAACCAATTCCTAAACTAAGAAAGAAATGGGTACCAGGGATCTCAGAGAGTTCTTCTCTAAAACAAAAAATGAAGCAAAACTTTTTAACCAAGGGGATTGTGGCATGAATAGGAATTTTGTAAAATGACCAAGTTAGACAGCTACATACCAGATAGATAGAAACATAATTCTCGGGAGAAAACTTGCTGTATTGTCTTAATTATAAGCTCCAGTTTGTTTTCTCACGTTTTCATATTCACATTTCTGTTTCTGTGGGTTAAATTGACATTTGTACACTTAATTTTCCCCCAAATTCTCTTATTTTAAAAAATCTCTTACAATTGATGACATCTTAAAACTTGTTAATGTAATATACAGTAAAAGACCTCATTTTTAGAGATACTCATGACTTTTGCCTTTCTTTACTTGTTAACATTATTTTTCATCCAGTAATTCACTAACTAAGGCTTTGGAAATGGAAGTAAGGCATCATTTGGGGGCTAATTAAGATTGAGTTGATTAGAGCTTAACCTACTTTATCCTGTTCTGAGATAAAGATGAGGAAAGTCTAGCCCTTCTCATAGTTTATTTTAGGATGATGAATGCTCTGCCAGCAAAGACACTATTTTTCATAGATACGATAAGGATTAAAAATAAGTTTGAATTTGTACCATGAATAAATTTTAAGCAATGTATTAAAAATAATTTGCACGCAATTGATAGATCAAGGTTCAGTTGGTGGCAAGAAGAGAAACACCTGTTACTCTGAAATAAGAGTGAAGAGAGAAAAATGGGTGAAGATAGACAGAAATGTAGAGAGACCTCAACTTGCATGACCTTGATATTCAGAGGCACACTGCAAAGAGCAGGTGGCTGGTTGGGTCTAAGGGGATGGGTGCAGTGTAAAACCAGAAGGGGAGCTGATGGGAGAAGAAGGAAAATAAAAGATTGAGCAAAAGCACCAGCACCTGGCTGAATTTTTCAGATACCTCTGAATGGCTGCCCAGGAGCTGGCACAGATGAACAGTGGGTTTTGTAAGGGATGTGATTGGCAAGGTGGGCATTGTGAAAGGTCAGGGGACAAAGAGACTGAAGTCATTGTAAAGCAGATTGCTGGAAATATTGGCTCGGGGATCTAGGCCAAAAAGGATGGGAAGATTGACTAGCTGTAGAATGTGGACGGGCCAATAGGCTAATGATATTGCCAAATGACCACTTTTCCTGGTGGTGCAGTGAATTGGAATGAATGTCAAACATTTAAAACAGTTTTTCTGCCCTGACTATCCCAAACACCCATACTCAACATATGAGAGTTATCCTTGGTGCCTTCTTCTCCCGCATTCCCTGAAGGTATTCAATCTCTTAGCTTGGCTAATTTCATCTTCTACCTATTTCTAACCTGTATTCCTTCCTGCTCATAGCTATTGTTATTGGATTGGCGGTTGATTACTAAAGTGTATTGTCAGACTTGGATTTGAATTCTTCCTTATTTTCTTGTTAGTTTTGAACCTTTGTCCAGGTAATTCAGCCCTCTGAGCCCGTTTTCTCACCAACGATAGGAGTACCTGGCTTTATAGGCCTCTGGGGATTGAGTAAGACGATTCATGTAAAATGCCTAGCACCGGGTAGGACACAGAAGACATGTTAATGATTACCTGTTGAATTCATGAATAATTGATAGCTGTATTGTTACTTTTTCTGCTTTAGTTAGATCTTTGCCCTAGATTACCACAGTAACTACTTAACTAGTCTCCCTGTGTCCCAGCTTGTCTTCATCTTAAATCCATTTTATGCATTTCTATAATACCACAGTGATCTGTAGAAGATACAAGTTTGACTGTGTCATTCCTTTCCTTAAAACGTTTTAATGGTTTCCCTGTGCCCTCAGGTTAATGTCTGGATTTATTAACCTGGCCAAAGAGGCTCTTTAAAATCTGCCGTTTCCTCTTTCCTTACTGCTTTCCTATTTTCACTTCCTAATTTATGTCATGACAAGTCTGGGCTGACCCTTTCCAGAAGACACCATACTATTTCTTATTGTCATGCCTCCATTCACGTTATCCCTTCGGCCTTGAATGGTCTACTGTCTTGTCCTTCACCTGGCTACTTCCTATGCAGCCTTTCACAGCCAGCTCAGGCACTTGTTCCTCTGGGATGACTTTCTGTCATTTTCCTTTCCTAGGTTACTTAAGTGTTCCCAGGGTTCCTCTGCCCACTGGATATAAAAGTGTGACTTCTCTGTGTGTGTGAGTGTGTGCGTGCGTGTGTGTGTGTGTGTGTGTATGTGTTTCCCCCATGAAATCGAAAGTCACCTAAAAATAAGGGCTACTAGGCTGGGTTTGGTCGCTCGTGCCTGTAATCCCAGCACTTTGGGATGCTGAGGCGGATGGATCACCTGTGGTCAGGAGTTTGAGACCAGCCTGGCCAACATGGTGAAACCCTGTCTCTACTAAAAATGCAAAACTTAGCCGGGTGTGGTGGTGGGCCCTTGTAATCCCAGCTGCTCTGGAGGCTGAGGCAGGGGGATCGCTTGAACCCGGCAGGTGGAGGTGACAGTGAGCTGATTGTGCCACTGCATTCCAGCCTGAGTGACAGAGCGAGACTCTGTCTCAACAAAAAATAAAAATTAAAAAAATGGGCTACAGTACCTGGTGTAGTTCATGTCAAATAGTTTGTATTCAATAAATATGTGTGTGTGCATGCATGTGTATACCTGTATGTGTGTGTACATATGCATACACACGTATACCACCATAGAGTCGAACAGAACCCAGTGGAAAATGTTAACAACATGCTTCTTCTCATAGAGTGATTGTTGCTGGTAAATTTTAGGTACAAAGGAAGTTAAATTATTACTTCTCTTTCTTCCTTTATCTACTGTTTAATGTCTCTACTAGCATCACTAGTAGATCTTTTGGGGGGTAGTGCCTGATTTATAATGATTCCCAACTTACCCAGAAGTTTGAGATCCCAACAGCCTCACTTTTTACTCCACAACTTTGCTCTCTTTTCTAGAATGTTTAGACCAAATGTAGATGCTTGATCAAGTTAAAACAGTCTCCCTCTCTCCCCGTCTCTCTCCTTCTCTCTCTCATTCTTGCTTTCCCTCTCACTCGCTCTTACTCTCACTCTTGCTTTTGATTTCTCTGTCAGTTTTTGAACCACTCCTCAAAGTCAGAGCCATTTTCTTGAACAGACAAAAACTTTGTAAAACTTTGGGGTATCAAGAGCCATGTTCTTCCATGTGGCCTATAGATCAAGGAATGTGGGTCTGAAGAGAGAGGAGATTGAGGACGGTATGCAGAGACAAAGCTCTCTGGAGACAGAGACAGAGAATCTGTCCTAAATGTCATTCTCCATTCGCTCCTGCGGCCCTGTTACAAGAGCAAGTACCAATTGGACTGAGTTCGTGGACCACCACCACCTCTTCTTCTGACTTTCACTCTAGTTTTACTGTAATAAGTGTTGTGGACATTGGAGCTAAGTATATATTTGTACTCTACAAAGAATACCCAGCTGTCAGGGAAGAGACAACACGTTTAGAATCCAAAATGGCCTGGATGCACTGGAGGGATTACATGAAATGAAATTCAAATAAGATAGATACAAAAAATTACACGTAGGGAAGGAGAAATAAATCCTATAAAAACTAAATAGAAAAGTGCTGGTGAGAAAATTAGAGTAAAAGATCAAATAACCCAGGGATAAGAGAAGACCACGTGGTGAACTCAGCTTGGAAGAGACAGGACTGCAAAGCAGGAAGCTGATGCAGTGGAGGATGCGTGCAGCTGCCGGTGGGGCAGTGGGGGAGAAGTGTCCCCTGTCTGCCCACCACTGAGACTTCCACCAGAGCTCTGGCATAGTTTCTGTGACTACTTGGATTTAGAGGCTGACTGTCATTAACAGGAAGGACTGTGTTAGAGAGACGGTTTGAGGCATCTGTCTGATTTATGCAGAGGGGAGGGAAGTGCTAGACTTGCCCATTTCATAAAAGAGAAAGAATGCTTTGGGGAGGCTTCTTACCACATATAACAGTATAGGTTTGTCTAGAAAGAGAAATGGTGTTTTTGCTACCTTGTATTTACAATTTATTATATACTTCCATTGTGCTTTATGTTTTTATAAAAAACTTTAACATATATAGTATTAAGTCCATTAGAGCAAACAACCCCAGTTCTGTGGCTCTGTATGGTAAAAGTATATTTCTTGTTCATGGATGGCAATGCAGGGTGGCAGGCAGAGGTGCGGGGCTCGGGGGAGGCCTCAAACCCAAACAGTCATTCAGGGACTCAGGCTCCTCCTTGTGGCTAATCTTTCCTGGGTCCTCTACCCAATTTCTCCATCCCTTCTGCCAGTGAATGGAGAAATAGAACTGGGACTCACATGTGGAAAGATTTATTTTCTGTGTCTGCAAGTGATGAATGCCAATTCCACATATGCATCTATCTCATAGGCTAGAACTCAGGAATACAGCCATGCCTAGCTTCACGAGAGGTTGAAATTGTAGTCCAGCTGCTTTGTTTGTCTGAGAAGAAAGGGAATAATTTTGTGGGCAACTAGACAGTATCTGCCATCTACACGGTGCAGTTTCACCCTAACAGTGATACTACCAATATTAAAATTGCATATATTATTTTGATAATACAGTATATTTATATATAAGTATGTACATATAATATAGCCTATCACCTATCTATCCATCTATCTATCTATCTATCTATCTATCTATCTATCTATCACCACCACCTTCTTCCCTGTTGCATACACTCTTCAGTTGTGATAACTCTTCCTTGTACCGAGTCCATATGTCATGACATTATAATCTTCTTAACACAACATCTTAGGCAACTACTACCAATCAATAGGAATCCAAATTTGAGATAAGATCTATTTGTCTATCCAACCCTGGACCATCTCTCAATATCAATGAATTTAAATATAGCAAGGCAAGAAGGAAGCCCTGCCCTTATTCATTGAATAGACAAATGCTTGGACCAGAAAACTCTGAACACCACCCCATTCCTTTTCACTTCGGTAAACCATACCTAATATTCTGACTTTTGACACACCTCTGGCCACCATTTTTCTAAGTGATGGAGAGTCTCTACTCATTTGAGTTACTTAAAGACCTTTATTAAAGCTGAGGCAGCTTAGAATCCACTGAAGAGACAGTGTAGGTCTCAGATATTTATATGTATCTTCAGTCTGGCTCAGGATCTGACAGCACAGCCTAATGAAATACAGAAGATAGACTCCCCAGGATTCTAGACAGCATTCAGGCATTGGGTTCTAGGATTTCTAGAAGTATACTATGTATAATTCATGCTATTTTTATTAGTGCATTTTTAAAACCACTTTATTGAGGTATAATTGACATCCAAAAGGCTTCACACCTTTAATATATACAAATTGATGAGCTTGGAGATGAGTATACACCCATGAAACCATTACTATGATCAGTGCCATAAACACACTGGCAATGGTTTCCTGTATATGACAATAAAGCACAGGCAAAAGAAGTAAAAATAGGTAAGTCAAATTATATCAAACCAAAAAGCTTCTGTGTAGCAAATAAACCAATCAACAAAACAAGAAAAATATCTTTGGAATGGAAGAAAATACTAGCAAACCATATAGCTGATAAAGGGTTAATATTCAAAATACATAAGGAACTCCTATTACTGAAAAGCAAAACAAGCAAAAACCCTAACAACCTGATTTTAAAATGAACAAAGAAACCGAATAGATATTTCTCCAAGAAGACATATAAATGGAAAACTGGTATATGAAAAGGTGCTCAGCATCATTAATCACCACAGAAATACAAATCAAAACCGCCATGAGATATCGCCTACCACCTGTTAGGATGGCTACTAGGAAGAAAACAGAATGGAGCAAGGTTTGGGGAGAATGTGGAGAAAGGGCAACACTATAACACTATTAGTGGGAATGGAAATTCGTTCAGCCATTATGAAAAACAGTATAGATGCTCCTCAAAAAAAGTAAAAATAGAATTACCATATGATTCAGCCATCACACTTCTGGGTAAATATTCAAAGGAATTAAAATCCAGCTCTTGAAGAGATATTTGTGCTCCCATGTTCATTGCAGCATTATTTATAATAGCTAAGACATAAAGACAACTTAAAGGTCCACCATAGATGAATGCATCAAGAAAACGTGATATTGTGTATGTGTGTGTGTCTGTATATATATATATATATAACAATAATACCATATATATGTATGTGTGTGTGTATATATATATTATATATATTATACTGGTATAATTACATATGTGTGTGTATATATATATATATATATATACACACACACACAGACACCCACAGTAAATATGCCTGTATATTTATATATACTATATATAATTATACCAGTATATTATACATATATATATACACACACACACAGAGTAGATATACCTATGTGTGTGTGTATGTGTGTGTATATATAATATACACATAATTATATATATATATAAAATTATACCAGTATATATACCAGTATCTATGGTGTGTGTATATATATAATTATACTATATATTATGTATCTCTCTCTCTCTCTCTCTCTCTCTCTCTATATATATATATATATATATATGTATATATATATATATATAACCCAGCCTTCAAAAAGAAGGAACTCCTGCCATTTGCAACAGCATGGATAAACCTGGAGAATATCATGCTAACTGAAATAAGATAAGCCAGATATAGAAGGACAAATACTCCATGATACCACCTATATGATAAATCTAAAATAGTCAAACTCCTAGAAGCAGAGTAGGAATGCAAAACGGCAGGGGTTGGGGAGTAGGGGAAACAGGGAAGTATTGATTAAAGGGTAGGAAGTGTCAATGATGAAACTTGGTGTATTTTTAATAACATCTCTCTGCTTTGTAAGCCTAAATTGTCACTAAGTTTGGAGCAGAGGGAGCACTTGGAGAACTGCCCTGAACAGGATGTAACTCTAATTGAGTGTTAGGATAATCTTCACTTCTCCTCCCCACTGTAGCCAATAAATAACAAAGCTTTACTGTACATCCTCTTGTACCTCTATATTCAGAAATAGATAGCAAAGGTAGACAATTGGTAAGGAGGATTCCAATAATAGAGCCACAGGTAATCACAAATAAAGAACGTCTTCTAAAGCTCCATCCAGATCAACCAGGCTGGGTGGGGTGTATGGGTGGTGTAGGAACACTCAGGTTTCTACCAATTACTACCTTTCCAAGAATATAAGAAGTCAAGATTTTGATAACTATTTTGTTTCATTAAATATTTGCTCATTTTTTAGCTGGTTATATATTGATAATAACTGATCACCTCGTTTGAGCTCAGCACAGTCTCAGTCATAGGCAGTGGGAACGTGACAACCACATTTGCTAAAAGGGTTACTGTAGGGACAAAGTTTTCCCTTTAGATATTTACCATAAAAAAGTTCAAGTCTTCTGTCACTTTTTATAATCCAATGCACAAAAAGCCCAGGGGTAGTCAGAGCACAGCAAGGGGTTTGCCTTCCTCTGCTCAGTTGTTTCTGCAAACTCAAAGCAACACGGTTTATTTACTTTTTTTTTATTATACTTTAAGTTCTGGGATACATGTGGAGAATACAGGTTTGTTACGTAGGTATACATGTGGCGTGGTGGTTTGCTGCACCCATCAACCCGTCATCTATGTTAGGTATTTCTCCTAATGCTATCCCTCCCCTTGTCCCCAACCTCTCAATAGGCCCCGGTGTGTGATGTTCCCCTCTGTGTGCTCATATGTTCTCATTGTTCAACTCCCACTTGTGAAGGAGAACATGCAGTGTTTGGCTTTCTGTTCCTGTGTTAGTTTGCTGAGAATGATGGTTTCCAGCTTCATCCATGTCCCTTCTTGATGGTGACTTTTACCACCAATTCCAAACTATTCCATCTCCACTGTCAATAATGCATGCCAAGAACCGACAAAAAGTAAAGAATCAATACACTCCAGCTCCATCTACCTCTATTACACACACGCCAGCAGATCTAACACACGCTCTCTTTCTATACCCAGGGCGCCATTCTTTGGTATCCTAGAGAGAATCCTTGAAGACATCATATTTCTTTCAACATCAAGAACCATAGCCTAAAGATAATTCACAAAAATTTAAAGTACTCAAGAAAAAAGGGCTGATTCTTTTAACTCCATCAACAAAGCCACAAGAAGCAAAACCAGTTAACCCATATAAGGTTACTGCAACTCAAAGTCATTCTGTGCAGTTCTTACTCGAAGCCTTCTTTTTCCTTGATTTTTCTGGCCTGTATTGCCCTCTTCCTTCATTGCTACTTCTGTACTAAATCTCATACCACATAATATTGGTATTTAACTCTTCTGTTTGAGTACATTTTATCTTCATAATATGATGATGCGTGAGGGTGAAACATTATTTTGTCAGAGGCATTTACTTTTCTTCATAAGGAATAGCTTTACTTAACACGCTGATTTTTGTACTGAGTTTGTATTCCATGAATATGTAGAAATGGCTCCTGTTGGGTAAGATGTGCTTTGGTTGTAGCTCTCAGAAAAACAAAATTGTTAAAGTTAAAATTAAAGTGTAGGCTAACATCACACCCAGAGCAATTATCTGTATTGACAAATAAAAGTCCTCTGTTCAGACAGGGACTTCACAGAGTGTGAAGAGGTTGATTGGCTGGCCCTGCGAAGGTAAGTGGAGAGGAGTACATCCTCCCTCCAGCTACCTCTCAATATCCCATACAACGGAGAAACTCAAATGAGTGGCTAACAGCTTTAAGCAAAGTAATCCAACATAGGCTTGTGCTACGGCCAATGTCCACCACATAATTCTCTGAGGAAACCAAGTTCAGAACTACCCAGAAATCATTTAGCACCCGCAAATAATTTCTTCTCTTATTCTACCAAACAGTTGACTCTTTCCTTCTTCCTCTCTACTCCTTTCACCTCTTCTTCACGTTGAGAGATGGGGATGGAAAAAGGGGTTAAACAACAACAAAAACCTAAGCACAAACTTTTGAAGCACAACAAAAAACCTAAGCACAATAATTTGGGAAACAAATTCTTGCTTCTCTTCACTTTCTTCTCTCAGCCTAGCAGAAAACTAATTGTTATATCCCATGCAAAGACCTAAGTTGCTGACACAATTGTTCTGAAATCAATACATCAATGAGACTATACATATTTTGAAGACTAGTACTAATCTAGTATACCACTTGTTGGGTTCCACTGTACATTTCCAGAAAAAAAATTAAAAATGTCTTTTTCTAAATGATATAAAGTAATCTTATGGTGAGTCTTCTTTATTTAACAAGTAAGAATCACACCCAATTCGTTTGTTGCGTAAATCAGGAGTTAATGTAGTCTTTTCTTTTCTTTTTTCTTTTCTTTTTGAGATGGTTTCACTCTTGTCACCCAGGCTGGAGTGCAATGGCGCAATCTTGGCTCACTACAACCTCCACCTCCTAGGTTCAAGCAATTCTCCTGCCTCAGCCACCCAAGTAGCTGGGATTACAGGCATGTGCCACCATGCTTGGCTAATTTTTGTAGTTTTAATAGAGATGGGGTTTCATCATGTTTGCCAGGCTGGTCTCGAACTCTTGACTCAGGTGATCCACCTGCCTCAGCCTCCCAAAGTGCTCAGATTACAGGCATGAACCACTGCGCCCAGCTTAATGTAGTCTTTTTAAAGCTACACCACTTACTGTAAGTGTCATTTAGCATACATGTCTATGGATTGGAAATTTCTGGACTAGTTATAGCCAAAGCAATTGCAACATATGGAATAACACTATGAGAAGAAAGACTAAAAGGTCTCTATGAGTGTGGGTATGAATGTCTCTGCTTGTGCATATGTGAAAGAGAGAAATCAAGAACAAGACAGAAATAGAGCAAGAGGGAGACAGAGGGAGAGAGGTTGTGTGTGTAAGCAAAGACTTTTTAAGGAAATCAAAAACAGCAGTTCTTGGGAAAACTTTTACTATGTAAAGGATCTATATTACATATAATATGTGTGTATATGCATATATATAGTCCTTTCTTCATTAAAAAAGTGAAATTAAATGAGTGACATGGCCCCATATTGACACACAAGACCCAAATCATAACATCAATGTATAAGCAATCGTGTTGGCAATATGGAGATGAATTCAGCTAATGAAGCGAACACCTAGGCAAACGTGAAAGGCAGAACATTCACAAGGAAAGACATGATATTAAAACCCAAGTAGCTCTATCCTTCATTACCTTGTGTATGGGATTTGGTCACCCATGCATGGAAGTTCAGATGTTATTTCATTTGTGTAACCAAATGAATGGGTGGGCAGAGTTAATAGGATTTGCTCATTAAATACTTAAATCAGCATGTCATCAGTTATTATATTTGATGTAAACCTTTCTTTGGTGTTTCAGGGTGATTCCTCTTCTGTATAAAAAGATGTCAATAATCCTTTCCCAGATCTCTTCAAAGGCAGGGAACACATTTTATAGTTCTCAATAACTGTTGCAATCTTCAAAGTGGTGTGAAAATTCCTTGAATCGAATAAGCCTGATGGGTTGATTAAAGCAGGATATACCTCTACTTGCCAAAACAAATATTCTCTAGAAGGAACTGATAGAAAATAACATTTAAAGAGACATATTTACTTTCTGTATGGTTCAAGTTTATCACAACACAAACGTAAATATCAATAAGGAAAGGTCACCTGAAAAGTTAGAAACTATCATTAAAATAACGGAATATTTATACAGCAATGCAGGCAGATCCTTCCCCAGTGCAGACCAGAGGATAATACAATACAATAATAACTACAATTTAGGGTGCCACTAACTAGGAATCAGACACTTTGCCAAACACTGTATGTATGTATCTATTTAATGAACCCTTAAAACGATCTATGAGGTGGGAGCACATTATCATTCCAATTTTTCAAGTAAGACACAGAGCCAGAGCTTCAGTGGCCTGCCCAAATTCTCACATGCAGATAGTGAGAAGCAAAGTCAATGGTCTCAAACATTACATGTCACAAACCTATGTTGCTTTCTTCTTCTCACTGGAACATGAGAAAGTATGCAGAGTAAGAAAGAGTAATTGCTACCCTATGCTACATTTCATGCAGAATAATTTGAAAATGATGTAAAGAAAACCCCAACATGACAATAATGCCAACATCACATGGTTCTACCTTTCAAACTAGTTCATATATTCATAACTTCATGTTCATACATATTTAGCCAAGTCGGAAAGGTGCCTCATTTAACTGTGAATGGGCAACTTATGCAAAAAACCCACATCCTACAAGAGTTGGGGGAGATGTAATGACTGGGAAAAATGTAATAGCTAGAATACAAAAATTCCATTTTCCATAGACCTCACACATTTCTTGTGTACATTTCTCTAGCAGCTGTTGTTTAGAAAGTGCTAGTGGTCACACAAATAAAACGTGGCAGTTGTAGCATATTAACATAAATATTTTTATCTGAATAATTCCTGCTGTTCTTTTGAAACTAAAATTAATTCACATATTGTTTTCCCTGGAGTTCCCCAAAAACTTGCTACCTTTTTTGTTTTAACGAATATAACAACTGTGTGTACTGGGGCTGAACCAAGTATAATTTCTGAACAGCAATTTTATTTTTTCAGTGCATGGTATACTAAGAGGAAGGACAATGGTACTGAATATAGAATTGATGCATATTTGAATGGAATCAGTTTATCAAAACATATCCCTTCAAGATGGACTGAACTATGATATCCACAATCAATTGCTAATAGTATGAAATGATTAACTGCTGGCTTTGAGATTCTTACAGAGAATAATTTCATATAACCCAGAAAAGCATGGCCATGCTGATTAAATTAGCCTGATTCTCTCCCCTGAGAGTGGATGTTTACATAGGCGTTGGTGTACCAAGAGCAGTGAGAAGCAAGGACTCTGTGAGTAGGGTGTTCTGGGTTCAAATCCCAGCTTAGTCCCGTCCTGGCAATGTGAAGTCTGAACTAACAATAAACCACAGAGTTTAACAATCTCATAGGTCGGGTCACTGCACCACCTAAAGCAACCATGCATGTTATAGTTTAAATGAATGGTACCCTTTGGCGTTCTGCAGAACACAACCTAAACATGCAGGCCCCTGCTCAAGGGTTGTGGGGATTCAAGTGATAATGTCTGTAAAACACTTGGCCCAACCCCTAGCACTTAGTAGGTCTGCAGAGAATGTTAGCTCTTAATTATTTTTATCTTAATGTATACCACGTATGACCTCTATCTTCACATTTCAATTCTGAAAGGACTTTTAAGGAAGTACTTTCTTCCATGTTCCATCTGGTCTCTCTATCAAGGGAGCAGTGAGATTTTGTAAATTTTCGGAGTCAAGTACTCTTTAAGCCTGTTCTATCTTTTCAGTGAAACTAAGTATCTTTGCAGATTTCATTCTGTTTCTATGAGATAGCATGTCTGTGAAGAGGTCTGAAGAACTCAAGATGTCCTCAACAGTGCTATGTAAAAATTTTCCCTAAACCCCAATATTGCATTTACAGAAGTGAATTCAGAGCCAGACTGATTGGGTCAAAGCCCAGCTCTCTCCATTTCTAGCTATGTGATTTTTCCAAGTCAGTTCATCTTTAAAGCCTCAGGTTTCTCATTTGCATATTGGGGAAACTAATACTTTCTACTACATAGGATTGTTGGGGCATGCGGGGAACATACTGCATTGTAAACTGTTCAGCAAAAGCTTGGCTGATAGTTGATACTAAACATATCATTGCTGGATTATTACTAGCTGCCAGTCTACGTCTCTCAACCGCTGGAGGAGGGATGTTCCATTCAGAAGCCACGTAAGCTGCAAGTCAGGAAATAGGAATGTTGCCCCATAAACTCAGCAGGGTTCAGAATTCTTAGAAAGATAATCAGCAGGGCAGGGCATTGTTCTAGTTCTATCTGGCTACAGCGAAGACATGCTCAGCATACTTATTCTGAGGACCTTGGCTGCTTCATCTGAAAGTAAGGTGATACATCTGCAAAGTTAAGACCTGGGGATGTGCAAAGAGGTCTTTTCAAGTACACAATTGTCTGATTTAAAAATAAGGTAAAATAAGCAGAGATTCTGTTTGGGTGTTCCTTTTACATTTTTACTTACCCCTTTAGTTTTAGATACTAAACCTGTGGCCTTCCCTGCTTGATATTCATAGCACACTTTGCTGATGGATCAAATTATTCTTTTTATTGGGCTTTGACGAGACTTCAGAATACAACTTAACACAGCACTCTAGTGTGTTGAGCCACTATTAATCCTTCCGAATTTTAATTTTAAGGACAGGACATACTCTTTATCTCTGTTTTGTGAAGCATCTTACATATTTAGGACTGTCTTCTGTGATAGTCACACATATTTCTTTTCGCTAATCAAAGCCAAAAGATGTGGCTGTCTTAAGTTCCATTTTCTCTAGACGTTTATAACTAGCTGACTATAGAATTAATTCTCAGTTTCAAGGGGTTTACACTTTAAAAGGAACTGCATTAATTCTTTTGAAAGTATTTATAGAAGCCATTCTCTGTTCTTCCCACTATGCATTTGCAAGCAACGGAAGGGACAACCAAATAAACAGGTAACTGCAGTACAATACGTCTGTACAATGGCCACCCAGGAGACCAGGGCCCGGTTAGATGAGCTGGGGAGACATCCAGTTCATCTTGAGGATCAAGGGGCCGTTTTTAGGAGATCATTATGGATGACAATGTTCCAGCACAAGGAACAGTGTGGAGCCTGATGGAGAGAGAGAGACACCATGGGCTGGTCAGGGAATGTCAAGTCACTCAGAATAGTAAAGCCTGGTCTATAATGGGCTGGGCTTTGTGGGAAAATGAAGACACATTTGAAAATGAATGTGAGAAAAATAAGAAGGTGATCTGAAGTCATCATCTTATAGAAAAAGATGCAATGCTTTGACTAGAAAGGTAGTTACGAAGGTAAAAACAACCAGGGAGGTAGTGGTAAAGGAACTACTAAGGAAAAGAACTCAAATCACTGCACATAGAGGCTGCCTATGAGGGGTAATCAGATCCGAACGCAAGATCAGTGCATACAACAAGGAAAGGGGAGGATAAATTTCTCTCTGTGGCATTTGGAGGTAGATTTATTTTCTTGTCAACGTAAAGGCAAATACCAGAGCACTTGTTTGAAC
The DNA here is from genome assembly GCA_963573385.1 of Cacajao melanocephalus. Lineage (NCBI taxonomy): Eukaryota > Metazoa > Chordata > Mammalia > Primates > Pitheciidae > Cacajao > Cacajao melanocephalus. The sequence goes on along the minus strand of CAUYLG010008175.1, from coordinate 250,825 downwards.
TCTAATAAAACGGAAATTTAATCACTTAGAGGGACACTTTGTCAGGCCACTATACTTTGAGTTTCTGAGGACTTATTTTTCTTCGTTAAATAACCTAAGCATAACAGCTAGGGATGGTGACAGAATAGTAGGTCCACAGGACTATGAAATACAAATTTGACTTGAAATTGGTAACTCTTGGCTAGGCGCAGTGGCTCACCTGTAATCCTAGCACTTTGGGAGGCCGAGGTGGGTGGATCACCTGAGATCAGGTGTTTGAGACCACCCTGGCCAACATGGTGAAACCCTGTCTCTACTAAAAATACAAAAATTAGCCAGGTGTGGTAGTGGTGCCTGTAATTCCGGCTAATAGGGAAGCTGAGACAGGAGAATTGTTTGAACTTGGAGGCAGAGGTTGCAGTGAGCCGAGATGGTGCCACTGCACTCCAGTGTGGACAAAAAGAGGAGTTAAACTCTATCTCAAAAAAAAAAAATTGGTAACTCTTTTATTCAATATATATGGATTAATCCACTGCAATGTGCCAGGCATTGTGATAAATGTTGAAAATAAAGCAGTGAACAAATTAACATGGCTTCAGGGAGCTTATAATCTAGTAAAAAGATATTAAACAAATAAACACAGGATGCATATGCAATTACAATTCGAGATAAGTCTTTATAAGGAAAAGCAAAATATAGAATGAAAGGTTCAAATCGGAGGAACTATTTCTAAAAGTGGGAGCCAAGGAGGGCTTTCCATGGAAGGGAAATGCCTGCTGAGCTCCAAACAAGGAGCAGGCGACATAGGGGACAGTGCTCCAGATAGGGCAGCAGTTCTCAGGCAGATGATGGTTTTGCCCTTCAGGGGACTTCGGCAACATCCAGAGGCATTTTTTCGTTGTCACAACAGGGATGGTGTGGTGCTATTGGCATCTAAAGACAGGCAAGAACCAGGCAAGTGTGAGAAATTGGAGGAGGGCAAGGGCTGGAAGGAAGAGAGTGTGTGTGCAGAGGCCATGAAATGGCAGGGCTAAATTGTGCAGGGCCTGGTTGACTGCCCCACATAGAGAGTGTAGATGCTTGTTTTCCCAAGTTAGGGGATGAGCTTCCTGAGGTTTTTAAGCAGGACTGTTAACAGGTTGATTCACTTTTTAAGACTGTCAGAGTGCTGGGTGCGAATGGAAGAGGAGGAGGTGGGAAGTTAAGAAATGGGCCCAGAGAGGTGCAAGAGGAGAAGCTGGGAGACCCTCAGGAGGTTGTAGCACGGTCTCGCTGACAAAACGTGGTGTTGGTTACAAGCAGCGCTTTTGCGCTAGTGGAGAAATTTACGATCAAAGAGCAACTGGTCATTCCAACTTAGAAAATACAGCACACTCTCTTTTCAAAGAATATCTCATAATCCTTTCACCATCTGTTTTTCCTATTTCTGTTGATTTGTTTAAACATATAATGAGTATTTTCATACAAAGAAAAGGGAGGCTCGCCATTTTAGACAATGATAAGTGAGCTCCTGATCCTTCAGTAAAAACATGTGAAGTATTGAGATAAAAGGTGTGACGGAAAACTACATGAAATCCACAGACCATGAAGGGAGACAATGGAACTACTATTGTTCTATGTATTTCAGGAGTCATCACAAGTTTTAACCTCACTTTACTTTGGTTTTTATACCTTGGCTGGCTTTGATGAAAGTATCAGAGGAAATGTGTATGTTTCATCGGGGGCTCTTTTTAAATTTTTCTAATATCATAAGTTGTGGTAAAAAAAAAATAAGCATTTTTTTTTTCTCTGAGCTACAGATAGTCCTTCAAAGGAAAAAACACTCACAGATAACCAAACCTAGACAGCAGTTTCCCAAATACCAACCCTTCAAATATTATAAATATCTCATGATTTTAGTCATAGCTATGTATTACCTGGCCTCTTCTGTACTTAATATTTTTGTTTGTAAATCAATTCTTTTAAAAAAAAAATCACCATTCTAAGTGGAAATTCACTTAGTGGCCACAAATAGAGGGTAATGTTTACAATAAAATTTTAAAAGTTCAACACAATATGCTCAAATTCCAATTAACTATTTTTGTCTGATTCAGAGACAAACCTGAACCCTCCTCCTCTGCTAAAAGGTGAAACTCACACGTTTTAGAGAGGGAGTAACATCTAGCATTCCACTGAGGCTCCTCCAATGGCAGGAGTCTGCAAACTGGCCCAAGGATTGTTTATGTCCAAACCAGAGTTAAGAAGGAGTTTCATATTTTTTAATGGTTCAAAAATATCAAAAGAAGAATAACATTTCACTTGTAAAACTATACAAAATTCAAATTTCAGTGTGCATAAAAAATTCTTTTTGGAGCCACACCCATCCCTTACCTACAGCTGCTTTAGTGCTAAAATGGCTGAATTGAGTAGCAGTAACAGAGACCTCACGGCCTGCAAAGCCCAAGATACTTACTATCCAGCCCTGTATAGATAAAGTTTGCCTACCCCTCATTATGTGACCCAACTTATTTGACGCCACTGCAGGTGCTGTGCCTACAGTATGTGTAGCTCCCACATTCTGGAAAATTCTGCTCTGTGAATAAGCATGTCTAAAAACTGAGGTTCTGAATCCCACAAAGAAGCAATAAAGCTTCAGAGGAATATGTCCCCCATTGGGAAATGACATCAGAAGCAAGAGTAGATGAATGTTGTCTGAGAATATACGGGATACATCCACATGTCTCTTACGTGCAGCTCAACTGGAATGTCAACAGAAGTGGTTTGGTGGATGTTTGCTCCTGCTGTACCAACTCAAGTGTAAAATAATGGGCTATCTACTTGTGATGACAATTTTTTTTTCTGCATGTAAACATTAAAATCCCTTCTGATGAACAATGTGATTACATGGTCAAGTTTCAGTGAGCTTCTATAGTTAGTTTCACTTAACGCACTTACCACAACTAATGAAAACTATTCATGCACACCAAGAGATTAAGAGCTGGGCCAAATTCTCAAAAGTATGGGAAAGGAAAGAAATGATTTGCTGGCTCAGACTGCACCAACCAGACTTCTTCCACTAAGCTCATTTAAAAGACAACATACTAAGGAAGCAAAGAAATGATAGAGTGGATAGGCTCAGCTTGAAGGCATCTCCCATAAAAACATGACTGTTTTAATTACTATGTAAAAGCAATACTATAATTTGTAACTAATTCATCAAAAGTAGGCACAGAAAATACAGCTGAGTCACCTCTAGTCCTGGGGAAAAGAATACTCTGCCATTTTAAGTGTTGGTTCAGAATCTGAGCTATGCATGAGAATCACCTGGGAAGCTCTTAAAAGTCTGAGTCCCAGACCACACCACCTCAACCAATTCAATCGGGATCCCAGCTTTGTAAAGATCCCCAGGTGCTTCCAACATGAGGCCATAGTCGAGAACCAGCACTCTCTGTCTTACCTTGTAAACTGATATCCATAAGATGTTACATTGGCTCACTTGGGCCGAGAAGTTAAGCTGGAAAAGTGTGGAGGAGGTAGAGTGAATAGGGGAACTCTAGCAAGATGTCAATTTGGGAGGCTGATGATTTTTGTACATTTCTGGTAATACTAAAATCTCAACGAGATTTCTGGTGCCTTTCTAAAAATCTTAGATAAATGGAATTGTGAAAAGTGCATTCAATTATTCTGTGGAGCTTCCAAAATGTATTTTAAATAGTTAATAGGAATGATTGTGCTAGGCTCCTGAGTTCCACCCTTAAGCTAAATCTTTGCGGAACACTTACACCCAGTAAGGAATATTCCAAGTAATTAGCCCTCATCTACAGTGATGATGGCGCTACAACATCTTTGACATGCTAGGCGAAGCAGTGGACTCTGAACTATAAGTCAAACAGAGCATTAAGAGCTATCTGCATATTGCTTTTGCTTCTGGATATGAAATCACCCAAGCTGTATTTTTTTCCACGATCAACTCCAGGGCCCCTTCACTCTTGCCCATGCTTAATAACATCTGCCTTAACTAACAATTTTTTTTTTTTTTTTTTTTTTTTGCCTAGGAATTTCCTAAAAGGCAGGTAATAGTGAGGGAGAGCTGCATCAATGTTTAGCATATGACAGTTACCCAGTCCTCCAGTAGCAACTCCTAAGTTTATCCATTGAGGCTATTCCTTAGGAAATAAATTTTGAATAGTCTGAATCAAGTTAAAATTGAATCAAGCCCAACATTCTTCTGGAAACCCAACACATCTTACGGGAAAATTATATAACTCTATAAAAAGGTATTCATTAAATCCTAACTATTGATATGGCAAGTGTCAAATGAAATTTAAAGGAAGATTTTAAAAAACATATTAAAGTTCTGTTATCCTCAATTTCTCCATGCCCAACCAAACACTTTTGTCTAGCCCCTCTCTTGATCAGTGGGGGCAGATTTCTTAGACTTCAGAGAGTTGGTAGGGCAATTCCCGACAGTGGAAAGGTATGCGTCAGTCTTCCCAGAGGTTATGATATTTGCCTTTATTGAGCATCACAGATACAGAATGCCAGGCACACTCTACTAATAGCTCAGCACAAACCAATGAGTCAGAGAATATCATTCCTAATTACAGATGAAAGATCTGAGACTCTCACAAAGGCTATGTAAAATGCCCTTTATTCAGTGGCCATTCTGTGATTCAGACCCAGGGCTGTTTGTCTCTAAAGCTTGGGCTCTCAGTTGCTACTCCATACTGCCAACTCAAGCCATCAAGCAGACCAGGCAGCCCTTTGAGGGACCAATGGAGGAGCTCGAAATGGCCTCGTTCCCAGCATGAGCACATATGCAACGCTATCGTCCATCTGCCACAATTCCACTGTGTATTGATGCCATTCTAGAAGAAAGCCCAAAGGCCATTTGGGCAACCTCTCAACAGTTCACCACTTTAGTTGTTAATCGAATCGATCTATCTTTTTCTTGGGAAGGAGGCACCTGCCTGAACAGCTGGGTCTCCCTACCTTATTGCATTAAGGGTATGAATAAATACAATTGCTTCTGCCGGAAGCACATACACAAACTGGATGTGGCTTGGAGGTATATATTTTTAAAGTCATGCATATATATTTAATTAATAGTCTGCAACATAACAAATGTGGTTTAGGTGATGCTGATAATAAAGTTCTGTTTTCAGTACTATTTCCCGTGGGAGTAATTCCCACATTATCAGTCCAGGCACTGGCTGTGTCCAGATCGCCTGAGATGTTAATTAAAAATACAGATTCCTCAGGTTCACCCAAAACAAACTGAATCAGACTATCCAGGGGTGATGATCTGGAAACTGTGTTTCCAATAAAGCCCCAGGTGACAGTAGTGCACAGCCAGAATTAGGAACTAATTTACTAAGTTAGAGTGAATGGGGGCAATTGCCTCAGGCCAATTCATTTGACCTTTTTAATATTTATTGACCTAATACTATTTGCAAGCACTGTTCTAGACCCCGAGAACAACCTGTGAACAGGGCAGATAAGGTCCTTCATATGAAGTTTACAGTATAGAGAGGGGAGGCCAGCAAGCAGTAAGCAAGTAGACATACACAGAAATAAGATCATTTCAGGTAGTGGCATTCCAGGGTGGCAAAGAGGGCATGAGGAAAGAGAAGGCTATCAAGCAATTATTCAGGAAGCAGAGGGTTTGGTAGCAAGGCAGAGGATCAATAAAGAGGTACTCCTCTTCCCCAAATGGTGCTAAAAAAGAAATAGGTGAGATTTCAACCACACAGGTACCTTCAGATCTCAGATCCAGAGTAGGTATGATAGTTCTTTGTATATCACATACCTTCCACAAAGGCCAACTGGTTTGGGACCAAGGCTAGGCCCTCAACCTCTCCTCCTCTGACCTCTTTCTCCTGCCTGTGAGATCCCCCTTGCCTATCCATTTTCTGAAGACTCTGCTGGAGATCTCTCAGTTCTCCTAACCACCAGGAGCCACAGCGTCTCTTTTCTGAAGTCAGGGAGATTCCGGATTTGAACCAAGTTCTGTTTGAGCACAATGACCCTTCTCTTTCTAAAATACCATAAGGCAATACATAGTAAAGGATTATTTTCTAGTGGTAATTGCTGGAGGACAGAAGCGGGGAAGGAAGGCTGGTACAATAAGATTGGAGAAATGGAATATAAAGGAAAACTCTATCTTCATTTGCACATTATTCGATTTAAACTGATCTTAACTGGGTAAACACCTGCTGGTGGAAGACACAGTGTGACTTGCCTCAGGCTTTACCCAGGTTACCCGGCTCTGTCTACTTCCTTCCTGTGAACCTTCCCAGAAGAACAGGAAGAAATTGTTCTTATTTGTTCTAGGTCTTATTTTTTTCTACTCATGAGCCAAGATGCAGACAGTACTTCTGCAGTCAGAGGAGAGATGGTCCTTACAAATTTTACAATTGGAAGGATGGGGTAAAATGGGGCCAAAGGTAGATGAAGTTTGGGTGGGGGGGGCAGGGGAGGAAAATCATAAGTGTGTGAGGCAGAATGTATGTTACAAGTCATGTTTTTCCAGTATCTGACACATATAATACACTGGTGGCCCAGAAAATGATCTGAGGTGTCACAAAGTGTCAAACAACATTGGGTCTCCAGAACATTTTCATTAGAAATACTTTGTTTTCAATTTGTCATTAAAGTTTCTGGTTACATTAAGGAGAAAGTCTCAATTTCTTCCTAGCATTTCATTGCTTATATTCCTTCCCCCCCCCATACACACACACTCATATATATGCATATGTATGTATATATTCATATATTTACGTATATTTATATATATTTGTATATATGAATGTGTGTATGTAATTTTGCTCGTTTATACTGATATTTCCTTCTAAACACTGATGAAATGTTTTTATTTTAAATACATTAAAGTTGCAAGGAGGAATTATTTTAAAGAAAATATCAAGCAAATATATAATAGGTGGCATTAAAGATGGGACAGGAATCAAGGCCAAAGAAAATGGCTGAAGTATGATAAATGTTATCTAACCCAATCTCCTTTCTTTATAGATGAAAAATGCAAGGCCCAGATAACTGACTAATTCACAGCCACACAATTATTTAGCAGCAAAAATGGTAATAGCATGCAGCTTTCTCCATTCAGTGCCCTTTTCAGGATGTGAAGAAAAATATCTGTACAAATATGAGAAGTCCTTCCCAAATAAGTAAAGTAGCTGGCATAACTGAGGAACTCTTTGGCAAATCTATTCTGTATACTAACTCAAGAAAAACAGGGAAAAAGCCCCAATCTGTTCTTTCTAGTTGTGTGCCAATAAAAAGTCACCAGATCTTTCTGAACCTCACTTTCCTCTTCTGTTAAAAATTTTTTTTAAAAAATCCATTAACATAAATAAAAACATAACTCTACTTGTCTCAAAAGGTTTTAAGAATTAAGGATGATTACAATATAATGGCTTGACATGTAGGAAGTAACTATATACAGCATTATTTTTCCTTCTGCCCCTCAAAATATGTTTTGAGGATTGAATGACTAAAAAAAAATGTCTGTTCTTTCCTAAATTTCACTTCTTCCATTCCCAGATGATTTTCTTTTCAAATGGGAGGTGAAGTTCCCAGGTCATGAGCCCAAAATTATGGCAAACCAAAAGAACATCTCACACTGAAAGCAAAACTAATAGCAGCAGCAAAGTCTCTGAGAGTTTAAGAGCAGATGAAGAGGACGGGCACAGTGGCTCATGCCTGTAATCCCAACTACTTGGGAGGCTGAGGCAGGAGAATTGCTTGAACCCAAGTGGTGGAGATTCTAGTGAGCCAAAATCATGCCACTGCACTCTAGCCTTGGGGACAGAGTGAAACTCTGCCTCAAAAAAAGAGAGCAGATGAAGAGGTAAGAACAGTATTTAGGACTCTCCTCTTTCCCTTCACTGATAGAATTTAGCAGAAACGGGACCTACGATTCCAGCTACGCTAGTCCTCTGCAGTGCATGCCATGCCTGCTAGACCAATGGAGGCATTAGAGGAGGAACAGGCCATTTTAAGTGTTGCACTTTCTTCTTTAAAAATACATGGAGAGATAAATGAATGCAGTGATCATTTCATCTTTTGTGTTGATATTTTTGGTGACCATAAAAACATACTCCTTGGATCTCTGGCTGTAGGAACAGAGTTGATGGAGGGTCACACTGGCTGTCCCCTTCAGATCCACTACTCTGTTTGTACTGAGGTTCCCAGGGCTGTTCTCCACCAATGACTGGGCACAGAGAAGAAACTAATGCATGTCCATTTATGCAGGATGCAGAAAATCTCGGATGGGCAACTGTCCTGGCTGACACTGTTTTAGAATGTGCTGCTCCCTGAGGCTCTTCCTGCCCACTCCTCTTTCCTTCCCACTCTCCCTTCACTGGTGTCAGACTCACATTGCCATCTGAAGTCTGTCCTCACCTTCTCCTGCTCCTCTGCTTTAGTTTTCACTGGTGTTTCCCTCAGTAAATCTCTTGCATACCTAATCTTGTCTTGGCATCTGCTTCTTAGAAGACTCAAAATAAAACAACGTCTTTCCAGAAGTTCAACCACCACCAAACAGATAATCCACACAAGGTTTAAAATGAGTAGCTAGCCAGGCACTCCGATGTGCCCCATTGGTTATAATGGAAAAGAAAAAAAAATGTTCTGTCAGCATTTTGTGTAAACTTATGACCACATTTAATCACCCAGAGTGTACCTTCACTGACTACCAGATGTGTCATTAACCATTTCTGAAAAAAGTGAAATTAAATCACCCAGCATGAGAATGCTGTGGAATAAGTCAATACTAACAGATGGTGTTTATTTTGTCACTGCTTGTGTTAAAAAATTACCACCTAGTCCCATCAAATCCATTTCTTTAAGGTGGAAGCTTTATGTAAAAACTGCCACAGAAAATGCAATATTTTATCAGCTGTCATTGAGTTCCTTAAAATATGAGCACTTGTTTTCATGGTTTTCAGTTTTCTAGGACATGGTGCAATACACAGGAGATGGGTTTGTATAAATCTGACACGATGGAGTATTTTGCCAGCAGCTCTGTCTTGCAACATGAAATCTGTTTTGTTTTTCAAACAAAGTTGGTACATGAGTTAGTTGGAACAGTAGTGTTTTGAGGATGAAGACAGAAATTTCTCAATTAAACAACCTCTGCAAGGTGGTACAGTCTATATGCTCCACAATAGGGCAGCATTTAAGGATGTGATTACATGCTTTTTTAGATGGAATCACAGGGAGAATCATGAAAAATGATGAAACATGAAAACATAGGGGGAAAGTTCACCATACAGTAAGAGAAAAAAACGATAAAGCAATAGTAAAACGCCATGCCATCGCTGCTTCAGAATACTACAGTGAGAAGCAATATGACAGAGGAGTAAGAGGGAGTAATCTTGAACCAGTCTTCTTGAGAACAAACTGGGGTCTGCTGCTTACTCTCACTACCTTTATAACCTTGCTAAAGTCACTTGACTGATCCCTGCCTCAGTTTCTCCATAAATCAAGAATGATAAAAACAATGCACATAGTTCACGGAGGATCAAAATGTAAAGTGCCATTCAAAGTGCCTGGCACAGAGTGAGTGTTATATAAATACCATTATTATTGTTGTAAATTTTATTACGTATCATTTTAGAGAAAGCCCTGGAAGCACATTTCTCACAATGTTGATAGTGATTCTTGCTAAATGGTAAGATTGCAGTCGATTTTCAAGTGTTTTTTTCTTGGCTTATTTGTTTATTCTAATGTTTTCTCACACATACGAAAATGTACCATTTAAAAAGGAAAAGGGAAAGCAGAGAAAGAGGAAAAGAAAGAACAATTTTCACTTGCTTTTGCTGTACCAATTTCTACTACTATAAATAGTGTGAAATTGGCTGGATAAAATAGCATTTTTTTTTTTAAGTTTTAAACTCAAAGTACCTTGATCATTTAGAATTTCTTTTAAAATACCTCAACTGAAACATCTGGTTACTCTCAACGTCAATGCTAGCACAATAAGTGAGCAAACTTCCATATCCATCAGCGTGAGACTGGAACAAAGTGAGAACACTAAGCAGGTAGAGAAATAGTTTTTCCCTGATAAATAAGTTGGACATGTACGTGCTCCCTCTCCCAATGCTTCCATTTCGCCTTCCTCTACTTGATGATGAAAATTAAGCCAGCTTTTTTTTTTTCCTTCAGAAAATAAGGGTCTCCATAACCTTTGTGCATATGTATATTTAAAAATACATACTGACAATTACACTCAATAAACACATAGATCATATAGGTATATATTCTCTAAATATGCAAATAAATCAAATATAAGGTGACATGGGTGCCATTTTGATTTAAAATCTTTGACTTAAAGAAATCAAACCTCAACCATTTCTTGTAGCCCTGTAGTATATAGCCTGAGTCAATTTTCTCTGAGGTAACGAGAGAACACATCATGTAAGGTCAATAGCAAAATACCAGATGATCAAATTACAGCAGAGATACAACATTCCCCATACTCTAGATACCCTTTTGTTAATCACACATATTTGGCAATGTGTTTATAAAGATCTGAGAACAGATCTTTCAATAGGTGGGAGTCTAGGCATGAAGCTGGGGCTATTCTGGACAATGATCCTCCCTCACTCCTTCTGGATTTCAACATGTGCTTGGTGAATTATTTTACCAATTTTACCGTCAATGTCAAGAAACGTAATTACTTTTGCACCAATAATTGAATGGGGCTCTTAAGCTGAGGGAACCCCCAAGGTGTCAGTAGCTTCATTTTTTTTGAGGCTCCATATTTATCTAAGTCATTTCTAACGGCTCCAGGCATCTCAGCAAACTTCAAGTACCCATCCTTTTTCATGTTTTAAATCCCAAATAGTCAGGTTGAGAATCAAGAAAATTCTGGAACATATCTCTGAATATCATCTCATTCTATGAGATTGACCCTTGTGATACAGAATGAGGTTACCATAGAAACACATCCGGTCTCACTTTTGCTGAGCCCTACCTGCCTTTCTACTTTGTAAACATTTCCATTTTAAAAGCCCTCAGTGAACCAAAGTGACTACTGTGCAGACACTACCTGGAAGGTATCTCAGGCATCTTATTCTGCAACCCAAAGGTTGCTGTGTATTTACTTGGGGACATATTTTGTGCAGGTAGTGAGAAGGATAGGCTATTTCCTTCCTAAATGCTTAAAGCAATGCCGATTCATGCTTAATGGCAAAAAGACCATTTTTGTGGAGCCTATGACTTTTCCTTTCCCTAATGTTTTAGATTAGAGATGGAAAGTCTGCTGTCTTAGGTGAATAATGATGCATGTCTTTATGACTTAAAGTGTTCAAAGGAGCTGTAGAACAGTTTTTAAGATTCATTTCTTCTCAGGCATCTTATTCTGCAATCCAGAGGTTGCTGTGTACTTACTCAGGGACCTATTTAGGAAGAAAATAGCCTATCCTTCTCAAATGTATCTTTACAAAAATGTTCTTTGCCACAGGACAAGTATGGTGGATCTTGGCAAATAATAGTAGGTGATCAATAAACTCTGTCTTATTATGTGTCAGACACTAGCCTAAGCTCTTCAATGCATTATTTTATTTCATCTTTATGTCAATCTTATGAGAAACATACTTTTATTATTCTCATTTTACAGATGAGAATGTGGAAGTGACTTGCTCAAGGTAATACCACCACTAGGGGCAGTGCTAGATTTAAACTCAGGGTTTTGTTCCACACGCTGACAACTGATTCTACAAGCTGGTACTCAACCACACACGGTTGGTAAAGCATATGAGGCCTCTCACCCAGCCTTGGTGCTGCATCCCCCCATACCCTTTAACCATCTTTGGAAAGGCAAATGTGCCCTATAGTTAGCAAGAGAAACATCGTGTCTTTTTAACCACCCATCATAGACTATCATATGTCATTACAGATAACCTATTTATCATGAATTGCAACTACATGACTCTCTTGATGATGTTTAGGATAAACTTTTATAAAGATTTGTACTTCTACACACACTGGGAACAGGTAGAAACTCTTAAGTGCAAGACAGGAGTAAACATTCTCTAAAAACGAATTACTGATACAGCAATGAATCAGCAGTATCAACCACTGGGATGTGGAAAATCCATTTCCTCCCAATAACATTTGAAGGATCATGTCAGGGATTCTTTAGGAAAGAGTACAGTTGAATAGAGAAAGAAAAAGAAGGCCGAGGGAGGGTGAGGAAAAGGATAAGAGGATGTTACTTAATTGATTGATTCAAGAGGTCATATGAAGACTCAGAGTTTCATGGCTTGGGGTCTGAAAATAGGAGGGCAGAATTTACTTTGGCATGGCAGACGTGCACTGAGTAGAAATAAAAGAGAGAGATAACTGTCCATATTCACAGATGATTTCATTTCCTCCCTTCAACTACATGTTTGAGTCACTTGTCAAAAACATCACTTATATTCAATGATACAAACATTTCACCATTTTCTTTTTAAGTTGCTTTCTGAAAAGGTCAACAGTAGTGAGAAGAAAGGCTTAACAATATTGATGATTAACAATTCCAATTGAGGTCCTCAGAGTCTGTTTCTAGAATGTGATCCTAGGATAGGAGCCTGTCTCTCAACGTCTCTTTCTAAAATGTGACCCTATGATAGCAGCCACCAAGGTAGGATTGAGTACCAATTGAGAGCTAGAGGTCTAGATTTCATAAGAGCTTATCTGAGTCCCAATTCAGCCTTCCCACTTACAAGCAATGTACCTTCAGGCTCACAGCTTCACCTTTGTATGTTGCCATTTTCTCTCATCTCTGATATAGTGATATTAATAGACCCTGGATATTTATTAACAGATTATTCATAGATCAACTGAGATAGTACATGTGAAGATGGTTCAATATAGTAGGTGCTCAGTAAAGATGAGTATTCTTATTAGGACAGTTATAACATTATAACAACCGTTACTGTTCATATTAGTAATGGGAAAAAGACTTCTGGTGATGGAAGAAAATAATTTAATACCCTTAAAATACCCTATAGCATTCTTTATTCTCTCAACAAAATGTTTTAACTAAATTAGCTCTTTGTTTCCCATCTAGCAATGCAGAAAAGTAGAGAAGAGATTTAGGCTGAAAATCTTTCTGTACATATTACCCAAGCTCTATCTGAGAGCAGAAGATTTCTTTATTTGTTGCATGACTCATTCTCCCCACGTACTTACTCATTTACACCATGGATAAAATGTCAGTGTGTGCCCTCAATCTTGATCAGGTAGATACAGAAAGTGGCGCATTTTTCATGCTGAAGGCACAGAGAATGAACTGAGAGTTTCCAGAATGCAAAAGCCTTCTGCTTTGTGCTTATGTGAGACAAAGGCTACCCTTGTGCTCACCCACATGAGAACCAAGAGCCAGGTGGCATCATTTGGAAAGACCGTCAACCAGTTGGGATGGGTAGCCAAGGCTGAGACCATCTGTCTCATGCAAAAGCACCCAGTGGGTATTGGAGACCTCGTCAGAGAGGCCTGGGTATGTACTTTCTGTTTTTCCTCGTCAAAATAAATTTTAGTGTTGGTCTGGATCCTTTTCTACTGAATGATGACTAGAGAAGAGAAGCTGGCACTGGTGATTCTTTCGCCAGCTGCAGGAGAAGACCTTCTGGTTTCCCCACTGCCACATCCACATGGAGTGTGCAATTTCTTCTTTTTGAAAGCTTGGGGAGCCACAGGCAAACACAGTGGCCACCCAGCCACCTAAGATGCATTCCTTTTATCCAACTACTACATGCATTTTTAATTGAAAAATACTTCCAATTACATTACAGTTATCATAAATAAGAGTACAATGTGTTGGAGAGTGAAGCTGGCAGGCCATTCATAGATTGATTGTTATTAAAATTAGCATTATTATGATTTCATCAATTATTTCTATACTTTGGAACATTTTGTTTTCTTCCAAACCTCTTCCCATGCTTTTGTGAGTTTCATTATAATGTCAGGTGCCCCTTTCATAGAAGCATAAATTTCATGTCTGACAAATATGGTTTTCCCTATCTCAAGAAACCATGCTATTTGGGGCCTAGAGAAAATGGCAATGCTATTTCTAATGCAGTCTATGTTTATTCTCTCGCATAAACCCAACTATCAGCAGCTTTTGGGATTTTATCACATTCAACTTGATGTTTATATAACAACAACAACACCACACTCTACCTTTTAACGATAAGCATAGTGGACATTATTCTATTCTGCATGAACAGTATTCTTCTCCTAAGAGGTTAGTGACATTTGTGCAACCAGGAGGGAAGATGATATCACAGGAACCACCTTTCTTTTGAGCAACCAAGACAAAGTAATATAAAAATGGCAGCCAGGGCCAAATCTACTTTCTTGACTTATTTCTGATGCTCAGGAAATGAAAAAAACAAAAAAGACATGATCCTGCCTGTCAGAGAGCTACTGGAGGATATAGGCAATAAATATTCAACTCAAACAAATATACACAATTAATACAGATTATAACTGCTGTGAAAGAAATAAGCGTAGTTGCTATTATTATTATCCATTAGTGCAGGAGACTATGGTAACAGACATATCCAACACATTAAAAAGATGTCATGTGCTCTAAAAGCAGTAATGTCTTGAGATACATATTTTTAAAGAAAGTCTCATTACAGGTAATTTGAAAGTTTTTCCTGGGAGAATAAAAGGTGTCATTATTGTGTTTCCTCTTTGTTAATTCTTTGTCTCCCCACCGATAAAACAACAAAGGGCAAAGCCTACATATAATTATTCTCTGTAACAAGCTATGAGAAAGTCTGATTACACTTTTTATCAAGCATCTCATACTATAAGTCTTGCTGTTACAGCCAGGGTCCCCAGCTTGCCTGACAATCCTGTGTATATACCATCTAAAGTTGGGAGTCTGTAACCCCCAGGCCATCTGTTGGGAACCAGGCCACACAGCAAGAGGTGAATGGCAGGTGAGCGAGCATTACAACCTGTGCTCTGCCTCCTGTCAGATCAGCAGTGGCATTAGATTCTCAAAGGAGCATATTGTGAACTGCATATTCAAGGGATCTAGGTTGTGCACTCCTTACGAGAATCTAATGCCTAATGATCTGAGGTGAAACAGTTTCATCCCACAACAATCCCCCTGCCCCCAGGATCTGTGGAAAAACTGTATTCTGTGAAACCAGCCTCTGATGCCAAGAAGGTAGGGGACTGATGATCTAAAGAGTATAGGCGTTGCTGCCACTGAGCACTGGAGTTAGTGCTCCCATTTCAGGGAGAGGTCATAAACGATGTCATAAACAATGGCAGAATGAATAACTTTGTACCTATACTTAATTTCTACAGGACAAGAAATGCAAGAGAGTATTGCATTCATAACAACAAGTTGCTATGAAAAGGCATTCTTGGCCAGGCTCAGTGGCTCACACCTATAATCCCAGAACTTTGGGAGGCCGAAGCGGGCAGATCACCTGAGGTCAGGAGTTTGAGGCCAGCCTTACCAACATGGTGGAACCCCATCTCTACTAAAAATACAAAAATTAGCCAGGTGTGGTGGCAAGCGCCTGTAATCCCAGCTACTCAGGAGGCCAAGACATGAGAATTGCTTGAACCCGGGAGGCAGAGGTTTCAGTGAGCCGAGATCATGACACTGCACTCCAGCCTGGGTGATAGAATGGAACTCAGTCTCAAAAAAAAAAGAAGGAAGGAAAGAAAAGGCATTCTCTCTTTGTGTGTGTGCTCTTTTGCTTTTGCTCTTTTTATCAAGAACACAGAATGCATGCGCACACACACACATGCACACACACACATGCCTAAGAGTAGGGCTGGATAATAGAATGGCAGAATGAACATAGTTAAACAGAAAATAAGTGGTTTGGAAGCAAAATCTAGAAGTCACTGAGACACATTAAATTGAAAGAGAAGAAAATGTTTTTCCTACCTTGGCCAGTTTTGATGAAGCTATGGAGAACTAGGTACTCTTACACTAATGGTGGGATAGCAAATTGGTACAATCCTTTTGGAGGGCAATTTTGGCATGTGTACATACATTTGTGTGTATTATGTATATGATATGCATACATATACATATATACATAATTAGAATATGGGCATATATATACAAACAAATACATAGTTAGAATATGGATACGTATATATACACATACACATACGCATACACATATAAGCACACATACTTTTAATATGCATATATCCTTTCATTCAGCAAGCCTAATTCTAGGTATCTGTCCTGTAGAAATTAAGTATATGGACAAAGTTATTCATTCCATCATTGTTTATGACATCAAATAAAATAGACATAACTTAAATGCCCATTAGTAGGGGAATAATAAAATCATTGTACTTCCATCTTTGAAATTAGCTGCAGCTGTTCAGTGGCGTAGGATATATGTTTAAAATGGAAAGATAGTCATGACATGCTATTAGGAAAAAGCAAGGTGCACAACTATACGTAGTGTATAATCCCCTTTCTGTTAAAAAAAGAAGAAAAGAAGGAAAACAATGTGTGTGCCTGTGTGCATACAGATGCCAGAAAAATTCTGAAATAATTGAAACAATAGTATTGAAAATATGGTTTGAACTATGGAGTTTAGGTAGCATATTAAAACAACTCATAAGTATATATAATTATAGAGTAAAATTTCCCATTTTGAAGTTTGACTTCATAATTGTTTTAAAATGTGAAAACAGAAAATTAAATTTGAAAAACCATGACGTAGTTAGCAACTCAAATCACAACTTCATTTCTCTTACAATTTCAGTGAAACTGTTTTCTAGAGGCACGGACACACTAACAGCAACATCATTCAAAGACAGTTTATGACATAGACTCAATCAAGGTTTATTCCTTAATGTGCAGCAAGCACTTAAAATGTGTTAAGCAGTGAGTTAGGTTCCAGATTTATAAAAACACCTATAAAAAACTCAGTTACACAGGGGATCTAGCAAAATAAGCAATTGTAATTTGGAATGACAAGGATGTGTAGTAGATACATGTTTTTATCTCGAAGTCCTGCCATTTCCTAAGCATTATTGGCCTCAGTCCAGTACTTTGCATCTTCACGCTCTTCTGCTAATTTGGGCCACTGTCCTCTCTCATCTGGTTTACAGCATCTACAGCTTCTCAACTAGGTCATGCCTATTTATTTTCCACACCTTGGGCAGACTAAGCTTTCTAAACTGTGCATCTCTTCATGCCACTCCCTGCTTAAGATATTTCTCGGTCCTTAAGATAGCATCCTACCTGTCACTTAGGGGACTTCCCAATATCTCACCCTTTTCAATCTCCCCACTTCATTTCTAGCCTTCTCTCTCTGGCCTGTAACTTCTGATTTGTGAACTACAACTCCTCCATTTGTCCCCAGTCTTTATAATGCCTTTTTACCTGGAAACCTTTTCCCCCAACTCTTTCTTAGGGATTTCTTTTTTTAACTTATTCTATGTTAGGGCATGTTTTCTCCAAAAAGTCCCTACTTGTGCCTGTTTTTTTCTGAAAGTCCTTAAGTCACACAAAGGCAGGCATCATATTTTATCACCATGCCCAGTGCCAAGTACTGTGTCTGGCATTCAATGGGCTCAATATTAGTTGGAAGATAGAGTGATGAATTAAAGAGTTCAGCTGCAAAGCCTATGGGAGCGCTGAGAGGGAAAGTCCACCACAACCTGGGAAATACTTTCTCCAAACCCTGCATCTTAAAGACACAGGGCAAGGGGTTAACAAGGAAAAAAGAAAGTAATGTAGAGACAGACTGATGACACTTAACCAGATGGTTATAAGAAGCGTGTTCACTTAAAAATAAAGGTTATCTTGGCCAATGAAAAGAGCTGACTTAAAAAAACACTGCCACCATGATGGGGCATAATAAATGCTTCATTAATTCTAGAAAAGCTCTCAGCCTGTGCCAGGTGAACACTGCAAGAAGGTTCAGTCTTTCTTTTCCTGCATGTAGAGACACTGACTATACTTTAGATGCTTCATCAATATAATACAACTCTTTCTGCAGAATACTGGTCCACAATAGAAATCTACACTGCTTATAATGTCAAAGTATCAATTTCTAATAACATGTTTCAGGAAAACTGCCTAAGAAATTAGTTTCAAAGATTTTCCTATTAAATTACCATTTCAAAGATAAAGATTTGCATGCAGTACCAATTGAGAAAACTGGTTAAGAGTGGAATCATGAATATGTTATGTTAAAATTAATCACGACCACATACCTGCTTAACTTTAAGTAAAGCCAATTACTCCTAAAGTCAATAAAAATACTGTACCTATTTTCAAAAGAAGTACATTTATAGTGCTCGTTGATAACATATGAATTCAGGCCAGGATTTCTGCATTGAGAAAATGCTTTAACAGCCAGAGCTTTGAAATCTAATGAATTACCTACTTTATTTTTCTATATCATTTGAATTTTACCATATGAATATGGAAAAATAAGAATCTTACAGCAATACAACTTAGAGTATTATTAATACTATTTATTCCTAGGTAGATCTTGAAGACTGTATAAGTAGGTGATAACAGGGTAAATCACATTTTAAAGTTAGAGAGAAGTCAGAAAGTCCTGTGGCAGCTGATATGAAATTATGGGTACTTCATCAAAACCCAGCCAGCCAGAGCTACCTCATAACTCATGCTTAAAGCTTCATAATGTGATTAGGTTTTCAAGAGGGTGCATTTGTGTTTTGGTTTTCTTTTAATCACTTTATGTTCAGCTTGGCTTCCAACTGACTCCTGATTGACTACAGTCATCATGGCGAGAATAAAGAGATCGTCAACTTTGCCGAAGAAAAGTTATTAAATTTCAGTTTTCCTAAAGGGAAACATTCTCTGCAACAGTAATTGAAAAAAATAAAATCTTTATTGACATTCTTTGAGGGAAAATACAATATTCAACATTTAGGCTGAAGCTAGATAGGTAGAGAAAATACAGATTTGAAGCAATTATACAGACAAAGTCAGCCAAGAAAATTGGCTGTGAGAGAAGGTGTCTTGTCTGCTGCTATTCTGGCCTGATTGGCACCAAGGGTTTCTTCTTTTTTTACTTCCACTCAGTCATACACTCACTCACTCCACAAACATTTATGGAATGCCTAAAAATGTGATTCATCTTTGCCCTCAAATGAGATGCATTCTAATGGGTGGCTGGGACTGGAATCAAAGGATAATAAGCAAATAGCTGGACTTCAAAGTAACAAGTGCTGTGACAGAAACACAGACTCCGGTGGTGGGACAGAGGGAAGAAAAGGCTACATCTGTGCACAGAATCTGCTTATTAGCTATTTTTACCAATCTTCAGGCACTATACCATTGCCACTGAAGTAAAAGAGGCCCTGCATTGAGTATCTAAGAATCCTTTTTAATGGCTTATTTTGAAAAGAACTAATCTGCTATATGTGATAACAAGAAGTGGTTCATATCTGGCTTTTTTAAAAGACATTTGCTTTTCCCTGATTACAAATATAACATACGTTCATCGTAGATAATTAGAAAATACGAAATAAAAGTCACAAAAATAGAGGAAATAGACAAATCACCTGTAATTCCATTATCTGGAGATAGTAATAATTTTACGGCAGATATTTTTAACCTTTCCTGTGTGTGTTTGTATGTGTATTAAAATCTATTCTTTTTCATAACAGAAACACTCATAGACTACTCTGGGACCTGTCATTTTAAATTTATCACAATATAATTCCATGTCTTTAAACATTATTCTATATCAAGATTTTAGCAGTCACATATTATTTTATTACATCAACATATCAATTTATTTAACCAATTGCCTATTGATGAACTTTTAGACTATTTCTAGTTCTTTTATATAATAAATAATATAGTAGCTTGGATCTGTTAAATTTGGGGAATAGAAATTAGTAATTTGAACCATATTCTATTCAAACATCTTAGAATCTCTGATATTTTAATAAATAGGTTTATAGTATTTTCTGTAATTACATATAAAATATACAAATGATCATTATATAAATATCATATATAATTATCCTATATCAATATCATATTAAATATATATAAACTATGTTTTAGAATTTAATGATCCCAAAACCACTTGAAGCTTCCTATAGAAATCTATGTTGAAAGCAAAATTTTACAAAATGATGATGCTTTATGGGTGATGAATAAAAGTTGAAAAAGCAAAAAGAAAACAGGTAAGGTTAGTACACAGAATACATGCCATAATGTATTCTGCCAGATTTTGATGGAAGACAGCAAAAGGTTAGAGAAACCAAAAAATACTATCATTCTAACAAATAATAATGTCTTAAAAAGAAAAAAAAAAGCAATTGCTCTTTACCTCATCTATTCCAGTACTGTCCTAAGAAATGTTTCCTTGCAGATATCTGTAAAGAAGATCTTTATGTGTGGTGTAACAAGCAATATGCTTAATAACATATTCAAAGCAAATGTGATTATTTGCTTTGAAGAACTGGTAAATTTTTGCATATCATTAGGAATAATTAAAATAAACTCTGTTTAGGGAATCATTTCAGGTTATATTGTTGCCTTGGGGTAACTAGAAACACTGGGATATTATTAAACAGGGGTTCGCTCTTGGGCTAGGAACTGAAAAAGAGACTTGATGACATTCCTTTGTCCTCCACATGTGGAAAGGCAGATGGAAGAGTCTGAATGGAGCGGCCACTGAGGGAAAGGCCAGTGACCGCCTTGTGCCCTTATTGTCCAACATGCATACATTTAGTTGAGAGAATTACCTATAGCGAGCAGCTGACTTTAGGAGGTCATCTGCAGGTGCAGTGTCCTCATATAGTTTAATTAGCTTGACTTTTTCTTGATGACAAAACACATAAGAGTCACAAAGAAAGACCCAGTATAATCACAACACTTTCAAGGGCATTTTGAAAGTGAGGGAAATGTATGTTTAATTCTAGGAAGCATTGTTCCAACAAAAGATACAGTGGATTCTTAAAAGCATATTATTTATGATAGACGAATGCAGAATAAAGCAGCAGGTAGCAGTCACTTTGCATAAAAACTGTCATCCCAAAGCTGCTTTTTTAGCTTCTGAAACAGATTCATTCTTCTCTTTTTTCGCATTAAGAGAAGTCTTCTTTCTCTTAATGGAACCCCTTAACCGTGATCATTCTTTTCCTGGGCAGACAAAAATGTATATATTCTGTTTGTGGCAGGATAGCTTTATACTTGCCATATTGCTTTGTACACATTTTCAAGTTCATTTTCTGATTTGTCAAAGTACTCTCGAGTACCAGGCATTAGAAATAAGGATAAAGAGCAGGTGTGCTGAGTTTTCTCTTTTCACCCAGACTGCATCTTCCTAATTAAACCACGAACCACATCTTGTCTTTCTATTTTTGACAGTGGGTTTACAGGATAATCATTTAGCAATGGATAAGAAGAATGAGTAAAGAAGGGGACTAATGAGTGAGAGAAAGATGGTTGATTTCAAAGCAAAAGAAATCTGAGTAAAGAAACAGGCTGCAGTATAAGCTGAAGATAGAAGAGGTAGAAAAATGTATTAATAATCAAAGATTAATAGCACGGACCTGCTCTAAAACAGTGATACCTATAACATCCATATATTTCTGGAAAATCTGACAGTGAGTGGAATGACTGTGCTGTATAAATAAAGAGTTGTTACGGTGATCCATGGCTTAGATGACATGGCTTTTAAAAAATCTGGCTTCTTGAATAGGCTTGGGAGTTCCCACTGTCTATTCTAGGTCATTGTCAGGCTTCATGGAGTAGGTAAATTTTCCTAATGTTCTGAAAGTCAGACTGATCTCTGACATTTATGTACTACCCAAATAACCTGAGTAACTGGGTTAACGTGGGAAAGCAGAAGAAAGATAAATTCCCTGTATAAGTATTATTTGGATCTAACAACATTTTTCTGGTACTGTCTATATGCAAATGTGACTCTCTGACTTAACAATTGCTTATGTTTGAATTCTGGACATGTACCAGATTTCATTTACTCCCCTTGAGCTAGGTACTATTATTTTTCCCACTATGTTGATAGAAAGATACAGACCCAGAAATAAGGCCACCAAATAAGTAGCAGAGCTGGGATCCTAACCTCATTATCCCCTGTGCAAGATTATCTCCCAAATAAAGTCATTAAATCATGTGGTCAAGAATATGCCCAGAGTTTCTGTAAATGGTTGTTTTCAAATGACTCCAGGAATGCCTTGATTAAAGCCAGGCAGTCCTGGTGACACTTGAACATAGCAATAGCAACTCGTTGAACAGTAAGACCTAGCCTTTCAAAGTGTGCATCAACCACATGGTACAAATATGTACTGTGGGTTCATATAATTTTAGAGTCAAAGATGATTAATGGAAGCAGAGGATCACTGTTGTCTGAAAATAGATTCCTTTCTCTCTTCTTGAGAACTTGATGCAACAATTTACTATCAAATTTTACATCCTCAGGTTCATTTAAATATCAGCAGATATCAAAAGTCTTTGTGAATCACACCAAATCACAGGAAACAAGACATTTTGTTTTCCCAATTCATAACAGGCACAGCCCATTAATAAACCATGCCAATCTCGTTAGACTATAAGCGCTCACAAAATCTCATTATATTATATTGGCATTGGGCTTACTTGATATTTTCAGCGAGCTTACATATTCCTGGGGTGATGAGTTTCTTTTTTTCTCACCATTCATCAGACAGCACATCAGTTTGACAGAATGGGTGTTCTAAGTTGAAGATTTACTTTCTTGCGTTTGTTTTTTGAGACAGTGAAATGAAGAAGGCAAATGTGAGAAATGCAAATTTGGAGTTGTCTGGGGCTAGAGCTTCAACAGAGCCCAACAATGTAAAAATTCTGGTGGTTTGCTAGAGGGACATTTATAAAAGCTTCAATGCTGACAATGTGACCAGCCAGTAAAGAAATACAATCTAAATTCTGCATTTAGAAAGATGACATTTCTACGAGCTAATGCTCTTCTGATGAAAGTTCACGTACAGGCACTCTTGCACGTTCCACATTCTGAATACTTGCTAAGTACTTCAAATCTTTATCTCACTTGATCCACCCCAAGAGGGAGGTGCTATTAATGTCCCCACTTGACAGGTGAGAAAACTGAGACATACAGAGATGATGTAACTTGTCCAAGGTCAAGCTATAAGCAGTAGAACCTTGGTCTCACATTTTTAATGTCTGTCAACAATTATTATTATTTATCCCTTATTGCAATTCCGCCTTTCAAATAAATATTTTTGACTGCCGGTTTTGCATATCTGCCTCCATGGGAAAAATTCTGAATGTGTTAGAGGCATCAGTTGTGGGTTTCTGTATTTGACTTGCATATGTATTTTCACAGGAATAAACATTTTGGGGGCACCAAATCAAAGGTGAGGACCTAAAGAATAAACGTTCAAAGATACCCAAGTAGAACAAAGGTGATGGAATGACTGTATAATCAGTTTTTGACCTCAGGTGACCTGACCTGACCTGCATAATCCTGGAAATTCATTTGTCTTCATCGAATAGACAGCTGAGTTGACTAAACCGCATACAAGAAGGTCAGCCAGTTTCAGCAGAGTGACTGGAGGCAGCTATTCAATGTCAATACCCACGCACAGATACACACCCTGGAGTTTATTCCTCTTTTAAAGAGAATCTAATGGAGAAATTCTAGTCAGCAATAAGTTAGCTTTTTCAGGAGTCTAATGACATCATTATAGAACATTCTAACTTTGCTCTGTGGATACAATGTCATTAGTGCCCCTGGGGTTTAGCTCATGCTATCGCAGTTATTCTACACAGCCTCTCTCCATGTTGTATCCTCTCCCAGTTGCTGGAAAAATAAGAGCTTTTATAGACACAGAAGAGACTGCAGTAGCCCCCAAAGCACACAATATTATTTTATTCATTAGTTGTCAAGTGCCTGCAGGGTTCAAAGAGACAGGTCAATAGAAGGGTGTATATAATGTGAATTGTTCTACACTCAGAAAAAAATAAGGTATTGGAGAAAAGGTGTCCCTGGGGTTCAAATTTAATAGAAGCTGTAGATTCAATTGGGGTCTTTAAATTTGACCCCCTTTTCTGAGACCACCAGCCTGAAAGTGAGTATTTGAGCAGTGATTTGGATTTTCCTTTCAATCATTGACTATTATCCTCCGATGTCCCCACAAGCGTCTAGTATGCTAAATACTGAACCTGGCCCCCACGTTCTCAAGCACTTGACATATAGTGTACATAGTGGATGTTCTATACATATTAGTTGAAGGAACAAATGCCAAGGGCTTAGTAGAGACAAATCATGCTTCAGAGAATTTCCCCAGTGGACAACTAAGAGGACCAGCATCCTTCTCACTGAGTACTGAGCAAACATATTTTGGTATAGGGGTTAGGTCAAATAAAAGTGTTAGAGGAAACCATCTTTTATGCTAAAATTAAAATCCCTTTATTATTTTTATGATTACTGAAACAGTATACACACATTGCAAAAATTAAAACAATGCTGAACAATACATAGTAGACATTTTCCATTACCCCAAATCTGAAAGATTTTAAGTAATAAAATATAATTTAAATTACTTTATGAAGTCTTACACATAGGTACATGTATAGAAATGCCATATAATAAGTGGCACCTACACATTGGTACCACTGCTATAAGCCATAAGAGACATGATTGTTTAATGCTTTTTATACAAAGCCTTAAAGATACTGGAATCTTTTGGAATTCTGGGTGTGTGTTAGGGCTTGGAGGGTAGGTTGGGCTGGTATCTCCAGAGAAACTGGCGTGGCTCCTCTTAAGAGTAAGGAAAATCATCACATTTTTTTTCTTTGCCTGGCAGAGAAAGCAGAAGGGTAGAACTAATTTTTGGCTTACTTTTCAGTAGCTTTCCTTAGCAAAGTTTTTCTGTTGGAATGATTTATCATATCACTCTTGTTCTTTTGTCTTTGGGTCAATCATTTGTCAAAAGTCCTTTTCTGAGAGAAAAGGTGCCTGCATGAACACCTGTACTCACATCTGTGAAAGTAAACTTTCATTTGGAAATCTACCATGCTAGCACCCAGTTTGATTTTCAGATCACACAGATCTATTTTAAATAACCATTGGAATATACTGAAATGCCAAACGTTCTTCAGAGAGTATCACATAAGACTATTTGATTCTAAGCTTCTATTGAAAGCCTGACTAAGAGGAATGATGGGTTAGGAAGCTTGCCTGTGGGATATGAATGTGATCCATTCACTCCTCTAGTACTTGAGGTTAGATCACTAGAAGGTCACATGCTTGGATTTATCTCAGTTTTATGTTAAGGGGAGTAAATCTATATTGAATCAGGTTCTAATAAATTTATCTTTATTTTGTTAAAGGTATATATTGAATCAGGTTTTAATCAATCTATCGTTTTCAATTAAAGGTATATATTAATAATATATATTAAAGGTATATGTATATATTAATAAAATAAAGGTATATATATATCTAATCAATCTACCTTTTTAAATTAAAAGTATATATGTTAATAATATATATTAAAGGTATATATATTAATAAAGTTATATATATGTATGTATACATGTGTGTATATATATATATATATATACACACACAAGTACAAATATACACAAACACAAATGAATTAGAAATTTACGATACTGTCAGTGTGTTATTTTATAAAACTGTCATTGTTTTGTTGATGTCCTGGTTACCAGTTTGTATAGGTTTTGAATGGTCTGCTCTAACACGGATTTACTATAAATCATCTTGGTTTGTTTTCATTGCATAATTTTGCATTGCAAGATTTTTAAAGAATACATATTTTACATTAGAGCAGAAATGCAAGCACTAGTTTCACAGGTTTGTTGTGAGGATTAAGTGAGATAAGGCATGAAAAACATTTATCTCAGCACACTGCACACGGAATGAGTTCCATAAAAGATCATTACCATGACTATTGAAATGTTTATATCCCAGAGAATTCATAACTTCCATATTATAAGCAGAATGCATCCTTCAGGAATTGTGTAAAATATTTGTGCCCATTCTATATTTCTGGAGCTATATATATGTATATATACATATATATAAAATATGTAATATGTATATATATGTATATATACACATATATAAAATATGTAATGTGTATATATATGTATATATACATATATATAAAATATATAATATGTATATCTATAATCTGTAGCTATAAATATATATATAACTATAGCTAAAGATTTTATTTATATAGAACATACCTTTATTATAGATGTTCTAAAGGGATTAACATAAAATGATAAATGGATATTGATAAATATAATATACACTTATTCATAAAGACATAAAATATCACTATAAAATACAATACTTCTTTGTATAAGTCTAGTTTCATGGTTCTTATGCCTAACTGGATATCAAATTACTTGATTTGGCTAAAAATATGTTCCAGCTTGGGCCTTACTCAAGCTGTTGATGAGTCTCGCAGTGGGGCCCAGCCTGTGCAGTTCAATACAGTCTCCAGATGACTCTGACTTTAGCTAGGCTTGAGAAAAATGTTAAAACATCAGGTTATAAAATTCTTCCATTCAAAATAATAGTGTGAGTGACTGCTACCTAACCTGTTTTATGACTATGCTAAATAAATATGAGCTTACTCCTTGCCTGATGGACTCTCAAATGCTTCTCCTTTTATGTCAGTGCCATTATATAACAGTAAAATAGTCTCAACATAAACTTCATTTTAATTCACATTATCCTCATAAAGCTACAGAACTATGGGGTGGCATATGTGTGTGTCAGACCAAATCATATTAGTGATGCCTTTCTTCTATACCCTCTATACTTTGATAACTATGAGTCTAAAGGCTTAATTTAAATGGTGGGGAAAAAAGAAAAAAGTTACAATATTACACATTTATTGTCATATTTGGGTGGGTGTAGACAGGCAAATGAAAGAGTCCCTTTAATTAATTTGGTAACAAAGGACTTTATAAACCTACATACTTGGGATAGTGCCAGGGTTTCCCAGTCTCTCCTACATAGCTGAGTAAATGCAATGGCTCAGGGGGCAGCAAAGACGCAAGGATGAACCGAACAGGAGGGAAAAGTGGCAGGGAGGCATGCAAAACAGACTACTTCTTTGGAACATGATAGATTTGACCAGCAAGCTGTTGAAACAGCATGTGTAATCTAGAGGGCACTGACAAGGAAGATATAAAAGAAAATGCCTTCCAAAAAAGAAACAGAAGGATAGAGACAAGAAGTGGAAGGAGGGTTCAGTGTGAAAGCGCATGTCCCAGAGTCTAATGAAGACTCTCAGTATTGTCTGTGCTATCCTGTCTGAAGAACATGCTTGGGTAGTAACATTCATTACAATTTGAATGATCAAGTCTATGAATGAGTGTTTCCCGAGTCTCATACGGGTCCTTTAGTGCACGGAAAAAAATGTGATGGGGGGGGGAGAGAGAGAGAGAGAGAGAATAAACATCTGGCCAAAGGAATGAAATTAATAAAATGAAACAAAAAGGAGAGGATATGGATAGACCTTCGCTGACATTGAATCACATTGCCCTTTATAACGTGTGTATGTTTAGTAAAATTGCAGGGCTCCCTTTGTCCTTATCTCTGGACACCTTGGGAGTTTTGATCCTTAAATTTAAAAAGGGGACAGGGAAGGATCACAAAGCGCTCCCTCTTGGATGCATTGCCATCCATCTTTTTGATGTGAAACATCTAAAACCAAATTCTCAAAAATAATTTTCCACTGAGCATTTCTTCAGAGCTCTGTTTCTCTGGTGATTCTTAACAAAGGTTTTGTTGCCAGTGCCCAGAGGAAAGACTAATTTAAATGTAGAAAGAGACACTTAAAAAATAATGTCATCTGTTGGCAAAATCTCTGAGGGTATTACCTTCCTTTCACACATGCAGGGAGCTAAACCTGATTGCATTTAGGGTTATCTTTAGCAGCTATACTCAGAATCAAAACATTCTCATGAGGACTATTGTTCTAACTAATCTACTTATTAAGCTTTTATTCCATTTTAATAGTCTTTTATTTTTAAAAAAACTCAAAAGTGGCAGCAATGGATTTTGCAATTATTAGCAAGTAAAGAGCAGCTATAACCTACAACTACTGGTTTGTCTAAGAATATTGTCTTTTGAAAGCTGTACTTTAAACCGTTTTGCTAATTACAGGCACTTACTCCCCGATCCGCCACCCTGTCCTCTCTCCCCAGTAAAGTACAATCAGCATGAAGCCAACTTTCCTCTAATTTAGAGTTGGAGGTGAAAAAGTTCAGCAAGTATAGGAATGAGAAGCATCAGCCAAGGGTGGAATGTAAGGGAAAAAAGGCACAATATGTAATATTGTGAATGGGAGAGTCACAGCTTTTTTTAAGCTCATCCTTCATCCTTTGTGCTAATACTAATTTGTGTGTTTCTTTTTCTTTATGCTTTCTCCACCTTAACTGTCTTCAACGAGGAACAATCAGGCTGGTGAATTTCCCTCTTAAATGCTGTTTTTCTTGAGCAAGAGATGTTCACACATTTATTTTGAATGAAAGCTATATACACCAAACTAATAAAATGAAGATTTTCTAATTCTTTACTTCTTATTAAGAACTTTCCCCACAATCTACAAACAGTATAATTTAAAAATACTAACTCTTTTTCCCATATCTATTATTATCCTTGTACATCTGACCATAAATACAAACCACAAATTGCTAGAGAAATGTATAAAGCCACACACTCAAGGATCCATGTAAACACTGAGAACTGTGAACCCACCAAAGTCATACTGCAATTTTAAAGTTCTATTTGGAAATTCCAAATAAAAGAACCAGCTTATTTTTTTGTTAAGTGTATGCGCAGTTAAAATGGTACACCTTATGGGGCTAATTTATTCTTTGACTTCTGATTAAATATTTTATTTATTTAGTTAGTTATTTTTGAGACAAGGTTTCACTCCCATCACTCAGGTAGAAGTTCAGTGGGGGATCTCAGCTCACTGCAACCTCCGCCTCCTGGGTTCAAGCGATTCTCCCTTTTCACCTTACAAGTAGCTGGGACTACAGGGGTGCATCACCACACCTAGCTAATTTTTGTATTTGTATAGAGATGAGGTTTCACCATGTTGCCCAGGTTGGTTTAGAACTTCTGAACTCAAGTGATCCACCTTCCTTGGCCTCCCAAAGTGCTGGGATTACAGGCTTGAGCATACATTAAGCCTTTACTATCAGAAATTTCCACATCATTCTCATTCAGAGTCTCTCAGAAAGGCTTTAGAAATCACCTAAAAGCAAAAAAGAAAATTAAACCTCAAGCTGCACTGGTATCTGTTTATTCCTAAGTAGCCAGGGAGTGTCCCAGGAATCTGCTTCTCCATTAGAGCGCATAAATGATGCTGGAAGTTATATTAAATGCAAACAGGGAATGACCCAAGGAGTAATAGCATTTAACATTTGTGGAACATTTCTAAAAAATATTAAACTCCATAATCATTAGTTCATGAAACCTCATAACACCCTCACAGGAGTCATACGTAGTATAAAACAGACAACAAACCTTGATATCACAAGGTAAGTCTCTGTTAAACAAGGATTTGATCATTTACACAAGAGCTAGATTTCTGTTTTTTCATAAGGGGGCTCTTGGTGGAGCTGAGAGAGATTTTCTTCAATGACCTTGAACTCTCATCCTTAAATAAACAAAGCAGCCCCAGGAAAGAGCTAAGAGTATACACATTCAGTTCACTTAGAGGTAGCAACCTAGGGAGTGAAAGAGATTTTCAAAGGTGAGAAAACCAGATTATATATTCTTTGATGGGGACTTTGTTATGAGAATTGTGCCATCAAAGGGCCAATGAAAGACTTTCTCCTGAGATGAAAGATCAATATCTTATTTGATTTGCAGGAAAGAAATAAACTTCAAAATAAAGAGTTCTTTACTGTTTTCCTTGGTTAGATGTCTCTTCTAGTTTAGGACGCTGTTGGCCATATCTTAAGTTCTCAGACAGAGAAACTGAGATATATAGAGGTTTCATGTGAATTTCCCAGCCCTCACGATCCACACCGTTCAATAGAAGGTAGCACATCTGCCATATTCCCATTATAATCAGCAAAAGCCCTCTTATCTGTGAGATAAATGACTGCCTAAAGAAGAGTGGATATTAGTGAGATGACTGTCTCCTTTCCACTGACCATGGCAGATACTGTTGTTTGCCTGCTCTGTAGACAGCAGCTGTTTCTCCAACCTCCCTCCTCTTTCCTGGCCAAATCTCATTTTTGTTCATGTTAACAGGTGCTCTGAGAAGCTGTGCCCCTCTCATAGCCCAGAGGATGACCTATGGTTTGTCTAAATAACTAATAATTCCATGCATTTGCTTGATTGACTGATGGGTGAACCGATGACCTGGCTTTGTCTAATAAAACATGAGGGAAATTTGAGTGATTCTTAGAATAATTTTAGTCCCTGATGAAAAAAGAGAGATGCTAGAGGTAGATCCTCCCCCCACTTGCCTTTCCAGGTTTGGATATCACTGTGGCAGAGAGGTGCTCAAAGATGAAGTCTAATGTGACTTCAAGGGCAAATATGGCCAACACCAATACAAAGATTATTTAGTTCTCAAAGGCATTGGTGAACTACTGAACCAAGCCAGAAATTATCCACCTTCAGACTCAAGGGCCTTATTTTTAAGCCAGTTTTAGTTCAGTATTGAGCTATTTTTGCAACTGAAAGCAGATGTAAGGATATATCTCTCTCCTTCTCCACCGAAGAATTTTTTTCATTCACAAAAGACCTGTGTATTTTTAAAAGCTCGTCATATTTGAGTGTCTTACAGTATTTACAGGGAGCTCTAATATATAAGGTGACTCACAGAGTTTGCTTAGGATTGTCCTAGTTATAGTGCTGAGAAGTGCCATATCCCAGAAACCCCTTTCAGTCTCAGGCTAACCTGGGTAGTTGAGCACCTTAAATGTATTATAAAATCCAACATATGAAATTTATTCTCCCTGAAAATAAGGAAGTATCCAGATAATTCGGTGTGTTTTTTCCTCCTCAAACATCTGGGCATATGAAGTGCAAATAGAATTTGGACTAAATTTAAATAATGTCTTCAGTAAGCCACTTTGCTTTCCAGATATAGAAGAATGGAGATTTCAGACCATTTGTGAAAAGAAACCTAGCATAGGCTTACATTAGGATTACTATTATGAAAAGCTAGTAATATATGAAGAGCACATGTAAATATGCCAGGCCCTCTAAGTACTGTCCTTGAGTGATCTCATCCACCTCTCAGATAATTCTAAAAATATTAATATTTAATGTTAGTAATTGTGAGATTTTAACTTAGCACATGTAATAATGAAATGTTTTAATACACTATCATAATTAATGTTTGTTTCCATTCTGCAGATGAAGCAACTGAGGCTTGGAGAGCTTAAGTAAACTGCTGAAGGTTATTCATATGGTAAATGTTGGAAAAACAATTCCCAATTTTTGCCAGTAAACATAAGTGGATTTCGTTTGAGGTTGAGAAACTGTCACAGAACACATCAAGACTTATGTGAACTGAATCAGAACAACCTAAATGTTTACCATTACCATTTCTTAAAAGTTTCACTTCAGTTCCTTTCAACCTGCAGATTTAAGCACAAGCCCCTGGGAAAACATGTTAAGTGTGTGCCTGAGGAGGTCTCTGCTGGCACAGACTCCAGTTGGTACAAGTCACCCTCAGGGACCTGCCCATTCAGAGTCCCTGCACCCAGCAAGAGGAAAGTGCAATTAAAGGCAAATGCCACATCTTGCATCTTTGCTGATGGGAATCACCTCTTTTAAACAAATACTTCTGCCTCTGGTCCAGTGGAAAACCACACAAAGCATTTCAAGTAGTGGAATCAGAGGTTACTGAAGCGGAAGTTATCAGCTAGACCCTGTCCTGTATTATCTGCTGGCAGGAGAGGAATGAGAATGATGTTGGCGATTTTTGATCTGATTGTATTTAGAAGATAATGTCAATGAAAATTGAGTGTTGTTACTAGTGCAAAGTAAATGTCGGGACAGGCTGGGACATTTAAGAAAGAGTGGAGAGGCCATTTTCCAGGGGAAAAAAACATTTAATTTTATTAACATTAGAGCTATTACATGCCATATTATTATTATTATTATTTTTTGGCAAAAATAAAATAATTGAGGGAACCCAGTGACCAAATATCAGAGTCAATTTATGTAAGGGTAAAATCCAGAGTGGAACCGCAAGTGACCTTATTTACTTGGTTAGTTTATATCTCTCTTTTTCAATATGAAGCATCCCTGCAACAACACATCCAAAGATATTTTAACAACTGCTTCCTGAAAAATTGGTGATTTATTTAGTAGATACTGGAAGCTGTAAAATTTTAAATTGCTTCAGGGTATAAGAATTTGGTTTTTTTTTTTCTCCTCTTATATTCTCTTCTGCCCCTCAACCTCCAGATGTTTTAAAAGATATGAAGTGGGATCATCGGCACTTTTTTTGTGAGGTCTGTGACCGGGATGAAGATATTCATCTCCCGACAATAATGACAATATCACTAATGGTAATATTGAGAATACTTTCATTTGTTTACTCTATACCACACCTTATGCTAAGTAATTTTATATGTATTATTGTATTCATTTTTTTTTCCCAGTAATCTTATGATTACCCTACAATCACTGCCCTTGTCCAGGAGAAGAAACAGATTCAGGAGAGTAAAAGATTCTGCCCAAGGTCACGCAGTTAGGACACAGGGATAAAGCCTGTATTTGAACATAGGCTGTTTGACTTCAGAGCCCGGTATCACTCTACTATATTCCCTCCACTTGCAGAGTCTGCTTATCCAACAAGATTTATGATACTTGAAATCATATTTTAAAAGGACTTCAGGGTTATTTATCCCATGTCCTGACTAGTATAAGATCAATTCCTTATAAAGCAGTGCCTTAAGGTTGTACAAACCAAAAATATAATGAGAGTTCAAGAAGGCTTTAGAGAAATTCTTGGATGATAGATCTTTCCCAGTTAGGGATGCCCCCTTTGAGGACAATATCACGAAGGGCAACTATCATCATGTCACACCAATGTCCCTTGGTACTAATATAAAAGACAAAATACTGAATAGTGGGGACTATAAGTCTTAGCTCATATGACTTTTTTATGTTCTTATGATTCCTAAAATATATCCAAGTAACCTATTTCTATAATTCATCAGACTTAACCATGAGGAATAACTGAATCTTGCTGTTACTTGTCCAACTGGAGGCAAAGGTGAAACCAGTCTTATTAGAAGAAGGTGATGCTATTTTTATAGTTTGTTT
The DNA here is from genome assembly GCA_963573385.1 of Cacajao melanocephalus. Classification (NCBI taxonomy): domain Eukaryota; kingdom Metazoa; phylum Chordata; class Mammalia; order Primates; family Pitheciidae; genus Cacajao; species Cacajao melanocephalus. The sequence continues at coordinate 217,541 of CAUYLG010008175.1, read as the reverse complement.
TGTTGGGGAGAAAACAACTGGACGATGAGAAGATCTGGGCCCTGTTTTCATTTCTGCTTTGGAGGGGCTGTGTGTGACTCCCAGCAAGTCGAACTCTGAGCCTCACTTTCCTCATTAACAAAATGAATAATTGAAAGCTGGGTATTTCACCTCAGGGGAATGTTGTACAGAAGAAATTTTAACAGTCAACAAAGAGCTTGGCAAGGGGATTTTGTTTATCTAATGCTGAATTCTAGAAGGAGAAAACATCTCTTCTGAAAAATACATAACCGCAGGCCTGCCCTCAGGCAAAGGGGCTTCAAAATTTACATAACCAGCATATTTCAGGAAACCCCAAGACAAGAAATCAAAGCAGTCTTGACTCAGTTGTACTTTACAGAGCCTGGCAGAGGTCAACACAAATTTCTCTACAAGGATGGAGTGAGTGCACCTTCAACTCAGGCCTCACAAAATATCCACAGATCAATTCCAGATAACGTAAATTCACTGTTCCCTCAAATTGCAAAACAAACAAGGAAACAGGTGTTCATGACAGGTATTCAGCAGAAACAACAGAAAATAACATTAGATAGTGAAAGTATGAAATTCAGCCTGTAATTAACTATATTTAAATATTATTTAAATTTTTTAAATTTTCAAAATGAGCAAGGGGTAAGACACTGTGAAGAAAAAATTGGTCAGATTATAAAATGAATTTCTAGAAATATATTATAAACAGAAATTCAAATGAAAAAATAAAATCATAAAATAGAAAAACTCATATATGTGTTCACTAACTGATTAGAATGGAAAGATATAATTTATCTATAATACTGAAGACAGAGACACAAAGATTAAAATATGAGAGAATAAGAGACAAAATGGAATAGAAAATGAAAACATCTTGTGTTAAAAGTCCAACAAATATTCTAGAAAAAGGATGTATAGAAGATGGGACAGTAATATTGCCAGGACTTTTTGAAAAACCTGAATCCTCAGACTAAGAAACTGCAAAAATTCCTAGATACAATAAGAAATAATAAATATAAATCTAGTCACAATGGATTAAACCTGCATAACATTGAAGACAATGAGGATCTTAGTACCAAGCAGAAATATAAAACTCAGGTTGCCTACAAAAAAAAAAAAGAGTTTATTCTCAACAGATAGCAACAAAAATTAAAGCCAAAAAAGAGTAAAATCTTTTCAATCTCTAAAACACTGAGGAAAAAATAAATATCAACCTAGAATTGTATAACTGGCTAAACCATTATGCAATAATGAATCATGAGTATTTTTTAGACAAACACAAAAATGACAGTATGTCCCCAACAAATCTTAACTAAAGGTGCTCTTGGTAGCGGTCCTTACCCCTATTCTAATTTTTGTTGGTCTGAGGAGGAGCCAGGCATTCTCTCTCTCTCTTTCTCTCCCCCAATTCCCACTCTCTGTCTCTCTCTCTCTCTCTCTCTGTCTCTCTCTCTATATATGTATATATATAGAGGTACTTAATTTTTAAGTACCTCTATATGTATATATAGAGAGAGGTACTTAATTTTTAAGCCACCTAGGGGACTAGAATGAGCAGAGAGCATGGAGAACCACCGTTCTAAAATAGGGCTTCTCAGACTTGACTATGTCTACCAATCACCTGGGAATCTTGTTGAACTGTGAACTCTGACTTAGTGGGCCTCAGATTCTGCATTTCTGATAAGCTCTCAGGTGATTCTGATGGTGTTGGTTCATTGACCATACTTTGAGTAGCAAACTGCCAAAAGAATAGTTCAGAAAGGTAAAAATTTATCTCAGGGAAAAGACTGATATTCAAGAAACATTGATGAACAAAACTACATATGCGTAAATAAAAATGAATATTAATTGTATAAAATAATAAGTTTTATTTTCATGGGAAACAAGTAAAATGAGAGGAAATGAGAGGAGATGATGAGGTAAACTCTTCCAAGGTCTTCATATCATTCAGATGAAACACAGAAGTGTGATTTATCAAAGTGGATGCCTTGGTGTTGATCAAGAGTTTTACAAGTGTTTGGGGTGAATAACTAATAAAGCTTAGAGAATCCCCAAGATCTAGTGACCACAAAATCTGTTAAGCAAACCAGGCCACTTTTGAGAGTAAAAGGGGGTGTTATTATTAATTAAAATGAACAACACACATATACAAAGATCATCCCAGGCAAACTAGGACTGGGGTCAGTTTCTCTCAAAAGCTGTGAGGTGTGGCTGAATGAACAGATCTCTGAGTCTCTCTCTACCCCAACTCCCCATACTCAACCTAGTGAGAAACTCCTTTTCTTTTCTTTCTTTTTTTTTTTTACCTTGTACCTTATGGTTCTATGTGGATGCTCACTTAAAAAACAAATATAATGGGCACCTGTTGATTTTGTCTGCCTAGTATCAACTTCTTTTGGTGGCTGCACCTTAATTTCCTTTCTGGAAAACCACACGACCCCAGTCTGTATCCTTTATCATCAGTCTCTGCCTACTCCAGAAATAGAAACGTCTTCCAAACCTGGCCAATCAGGCTGTTCTATTCCCATGACCACAGTGATTGGTTGCAACATGAGCGTAAGACCAGGACAGCCCAAGGTGAGTCAATCCCGAGAATAAGAAGGCGAATCCTTTTTCTACTGAATTTCTAGTTATAAGGATTATACAAGCCTGCAGCTTCTGGGAACCAGCGAGTAGACAGTCTGTTTGACATCCATCTAAACCAGAGGGAGAGAGACAAACATACCTAAGCTATCAGTGACATGGTTTGCACCATTGACTCTAGTCAAGCCTGAAGCTAATTATATCCCTGCACTCAGAGGTGAAGTGAAACAGTATCTTCTAAATCACCTTTTAGTATTTATTTATTAATTCTTATTGCTGTTGTCCTTATTTACCTAAGTCGGTTTGAACTGGGTTTAGACCAGCCAGTGAAAGGAATAATTAATAAGATGTATAGTTTGTGAAAACCACTTGACAAAATTAACTTGGCAATGCCTTTCAGCTCCATGGATATCACTCAAGTGGCACTGGCCATGGTAAGGATGAGGATTAGAATCACTATTTTCTAGATGCTAATATTCAAATCTATGGCTTGAAACTGCTGTAAACTTTTTCAATGCCTACTACTTCTTCTAAAAATAGATTTTTTAACCCAACTTACTCACTTTATAATTGGAAAAATGGGCCAGAATGTGAATTTTAAATGCATATTCTAAGATAGGAAGCTTATAAAATGTTGTATATGATCTTTTTTTCAAAACATTTGGGGGGACTGGTTTAGATAACAGAAATTCAGCTAAAACAGGAGGCTAGAAATAATGCTTTTGAATTTATTTGCTTCTGATTCTAAAACTCATAACTATGAGCTATTTAAACACATCATTGTTAGTATTCCAGGGACAGTCTCAACAATAAATAAAGTACATGTTCAGTTCAAGGTGCCCTAATGGCATCTAAGGAAAAATATCTACTATTTTGCATTTCCTCTGAATGCTTGACTTATAATTCTAAGAGTCTTTGTAGTATGATACTGTTATTTTTCATATAATTTGCTATTTATATTAGCAACTAAGTTTTTCATATATTTTAAAAATAGAACAAAAATATGCTCTTAAAATGATAAGTCCCCAGAACCCAAAAGTTCCTGGCACGGAGAAATGTCTCAATTACTTGCTGAATAAATGATGAATGGATAAATATGGCTGATACATATAATATGTTAAGAAATATAAAATATGTAATAAAGGCTGGGCACGGTGGCTCACACCTGTAATCCCAGCACTTTGGGAGGCCGAGGAGGGTGGATCACTTGAAGTCAGGAGTTCCAGCCTGATCAACATGGTGAAACTCCGTCTGTACTAAAAATACAAAAATTAGCTGGGCGTGGTGATGCATGCCTGTAATAACAGCTACTTAGGAGGTGGAGGAAGGAGAATCGCTTGAACCTTGTAGGCGGAGGTTGCAGTGAGCTGAGATTGTGCCAATGCATTCCAGCATGGGCAACAAGAGCGAAACTCCATCTTAAAAAAAAAAAAAGTAATAAAGACAGGAGAACATAATTTCCTCTAATTACTAGTTACTACTTAGGTCAGAACTTCTGAACATGCATTTCCAGAAATACAAGTGACAATGCAAGGGGTTAGATTTTAAAAAATAGTAAATTACTGTCAGCAAAAAGTTTGAAAAAATAAGGCTATAGTTTTTTTTTTTTCTGACTTCTTAGAGCCTTTTTAATATGTCAGATCCTTCTTGGATCAATATCCAAGAAGGGAGATAAAGGAAGTAGAGGTTTTTAGACGTAAGTATTCTAATTTGACCATCACATTTAATTTTGGTGCAACATCTCTTATTAAGGGCATTCTATAGCTGTCCCTTTAAGGAATGCTTCTAAGCTCTCACTGCCAGCATCCAGAAAAGGACCCGACTAATGCTGTTTCCTTTGAGAAAAGCACTTGTAAAGCATGGTAAAGTCAGAGAAATTTTTGTTTATGAGTTTAGATACATTACATAATTAACTGTTGTCATTGAATTGTTAATTTTTACCTTATTTCAGGTGTATTTACAGAAATGAGTGTGATGTTTCAAAAATGGTTTAAATAAGTTCCAGGCACTGATTGCAACTTAATAACTTGGGAGGAAGAGGTAACATTATCTCATTCTTCTTCTGAAATTAATCATGGCAAACATATCACATGGGGAGACAGATGTGCTTTTTGTTTAAGAAGAAACTTATACCCAGTTAGTAACCAGGAGGTACAATGGAACTCTACAAAAAGATTTTTTTTTTCCTGTGATCCCAGCAAAATAGCTCAGAGGAGCAGAAAATATTACCCTGGATGTAGAACTAATCTGCATAAATTCATCAAAAGACCATGCTGTGGATGCACAGATTACTTGAAAGAGGAAACATATCAAGCACTGCTTTAAAGGAATGCCTGAAATAAAAAGAATAGTGTTTCAAAACTCATTGCAGTTCTACATTTCTTATGTATCAATAAAATGTGGATAAATGTATAAAGGAAAGTACTGAGTATTTCATTTGCTTCCTTGTATTCAACCATATTTTCAGTTATTCCTTATTGATTTATGATTTTATGAAAGCCCCAGGGATATGTTTTCCCACATATTTCTAGTTGACAATTGAAAGTGTATTTCATGTTTTGTAAAGGACATGTGGAATGCTTCCTTGCAAAGCTTCACCCTCCTTTAAAGCAATACTTATAATAGGAGTTCAATACAACAACAAATAAGCATCATTTGTTTTCCTCTTTATCTTATCTTTGTTCCACAGGAATTTAAATGCAAATGTGAAATAGAATGAACACCAACAAATGCATCAACTGCTTCCGCAATATAATCATTGCAATCTATAAAGCATAACAGGCTCTCTTGTGCTGGCTGCTTACTGTCACAGTATTTTGTGGTTGGAAATACATTCTGTGGGTGTTATTTTGCAACCAAATTTGAATAGGAACACTCCGAGGAATCATCCCAGTGTTTATGTGAAAAGAGTGTAATGTTTGCCTGTGCATGTATGGAACGGCTTTATTCTTTATTTAACTTATTTTCATAAAACAATTAAGGGAAATGTATATTTAGCATCAATAATTAAAACCAGGGAACTTTTCAAAGGGAGGGTTGATCTGTGCCACCTTCTCTAGCAGAGCTTTCTCTCCTTGCTACTTGCTGCATGTTCTTTCTTAAAGTGTCCTGGAACAATCCATTCTGAATTTGAATACATAGCATTCCAAACATTAGTTCTTCTACCCTGAGAAATGACCCCATGTGCTATCCCTAGGTCAATCAGTTACCATTTTTCATACCTTAGAAATGTACCTAGGTGAATGGACTGAGTTCTAGACAGGTGGTTCTCAACTTTCTCAATTTTGGCATTGCTATGGTCTGAATATCCTCCAAAAATCATGTATTGAAACTTATTCTTCAACGTGATAATGTTAAGAGTTGGGGCCTTTCAGAGGTGATTAAGTCATAAGGGCAGAGCTGCCGTGAATGGGATTAAGACCTCGGTAAAAGAGGCTTTGCCATTTTGGGAGGCCGAGGTGGGCAGATCACCTGAGGTCAGGAGTTTGAGACCAGCCCGACCAACATAGTGAAACCCCATCTCTATTAAAAATACAAAATTAGCCAGGCATAGTGGCACATGCCTGTAATCTCAGCTACTTGGGAGGTTGAAGCAGGAGAATCGCTTAAACCCAGGAGGCAGAGGTTGCAGTGAGCCAAGATTGCACCATTGCACTCCAGCCTGGTCAACAAGAGCAAAACTCCATCTTAAAAAAAAAAAAAAAAAAAAAAAAGATTCACACAAACAACATTTGGCCTTTCTACCAACTGCCATGTGAGGACATAGCAAGAAGGTCCTCATCAGACCTCAAATGCTGATGCCCTGATACTGAAGATCTCAACTTCTAGAAGTGTGAGAAATACATTTCTGTTCTTTATATATGACTCAGTCTCAGGTATTCTGTTACAGCAGCACTAACAGACTGAGACAAGCATGCAATAACACTTTCTATGGCAACTTATTAAGCATAGACTTTCAGACTTCAAAACCAGAGAGTTAGATTCAGTGTGTCTAGAAAAGAGGCATAAACACCTGCATTTTTAATGTGCATTCCAGGTAATATAGATGCATGTAGCTCCATGCTCTGCTAGATCAGGGATTGGCAAACTGCGGCTGATGGGCCAAATTTGGCGTACTATCTATTTTTCTAAGATTTGTTGAAACCCAGCAACCTCTATTTAAGATTATCTATGTCGACTTTCACTCAAAATATAGTCTATGTTTACTCAGCCCAATGAAAGAGTTGAGTAGTTGTTAAGAAGTTATAAGGGGCTGTACAGTTAGCAAATGCTAAAATATTTACTATCCTTTCCAGAAAATGTTGGCCCACCTCTGCTATAAATGATATTGTATTAAGCTTTATACTTCAATAGCCACTGTGAAGAACAGTATGGAGATTACTCAGAAAACTACAAATAGATGTACCATATGATCCAGCAATCATAATACTGGGCATTTATCCAAAGGAAAAGAAACTAGTATATGGAAGAGACATTTGAACTCCCTGTGCTTATTGCAGCACTGTTCACAATAGCCAAGATAGGGAATCAACCTAGATGTCCACCAACAGATGGATTGATAAAGAAAACGTGGTGCATATACACAATAGAGTAGTATTCAGCCTTGAAAATGAATGAAATTCTGCCATTCATGGCAACATGGGTGGAACTTAAGGACATTATGTTGAGTGAAATAAGCCAGGAACAGAAAGTTAAACATTGCTTTGCATGTTCTCACTCATGTGAAGGGTAAAAAACAAAAGCAAACAAAAAAATGATCTCACAGACATTAAAAGTAGAACAGAGAATACAGAGGCTGAGAAGCATAGAGGGAAGAAGGGGATGGGGGAATTTGTCAAAGGATACAAAATAACAGCTATGCAGGAAGAAATATGTTCTAGTGTTTTTTACCACTGGTAGGAGGACTGTAGTTAACAATAATATAGTATATAGCTTCAAATAGCTAGAAGGAAGATTTTGAATATTTCCAATGCAAAAAAAATGATAAATGCTTGAGATGATAGATATGTGAATTGCTCTGATCTGACCACTATACATTACATGTATCAAAATATCACTATGTACCTATAAATATGTATAATTATTATGTGTCCATTAAAGTTTTAAAAAGGCAAAAAAAAAGCCTTTTATTAAAGAAAAGGGCTGTTGGTATATAATGTAACTCAGTTAACTGGGATTTGTTTAATTTGGCATCTGTAAGAGTAAATATAAAACGTGTTTTGCTTCTTATAACTTGTTTTTAAAACCCTATATAAACCCTACATATTTAATAAGAATATGATAAAAATGAAAATAAGATAAAATTCAAAAAAAAAGTTTTATGCTTCAGACTTAATGTACCAAAATACTATGATGTTATAATAAGCAAATCATCTTCCCATGATACTTACTTTGCTACTCTAGCCTAATAGCCCTTATTTGACATGGTTCCTGGGTCCCTCATAAACTTCATTCTTTCCTTCTTCCACTATGCCTTTGCTCACTGTGTCCTAGGCATACTGGCCCTCTTTCTGGTCCTCAAACATGCCATGATTGTTCCCACCTCAGGGTCTGTGCACTTAATGCCACTTTGCAAACAGGTCGTGTGTGCTCTTGCTTTTATCTTTTTAAAAATTCAATGAGTATGTATGTAACACTCACATGTGCCCAGGAGCCAGGCTAAGGTGTTAGCATCCACTGGTTCTACTATGGTTCTTCTCTACCATCATTGTACATCCCTTACCTTTGCTGCCCTTCCAATGAAGAATGAGCATTGAATACGGAGCGTGCAAATTCTGGGATTTCTGTGCCTTGTCAGAGTGTTAAGAGATGGCATTCATTTAAAGAGATTCAAAGTTGTAGCACTTTGTGGCCTGAGTATTTCCACCAGCAAGTGATTCTGGCTTCCATTGTTTCCATGTCCTTTAGGATTGGCTGTATAATATACAAGGCCCAGTGCAATATGAAACTGCAAGTGTTTTATTAAAAAAATATTAACAACTTCAAGAGAGGACAGAAGGATGCTAAACTAAGTGGGGGCCCTTCTGAGCACAGACAACCGCATAGGTCACATACCCATAAAGGTGGCCCTGGCAGCGGGGAAAGGGTTAGTTTAGGATAGTATTTCATGTTTAAAACTTGTGTCTTAGACATTCTCCATATCTACTGTAAAAACATTTCAACAAAACTCACAGAAAGATCAGTCCAATTGATTTGCTGATAGATGACACCATATGTTTGATTAGCCAAACAGGTGAATTAACATAAAGCAAGACCAAATATTATCTCCTATCGAATTCACCTACACATCTATGAATATTTTGGAAGCTTCATGCTTCCAAAATTTGAGCAAATGTGATGTGACTGATACAGCAAAGCATCATGATAAAATGATTTTGTTCATGTTCAACACAAGTTGGCAATTGGCCCAGAATATGTGTAAGTAGCACAGTGAAGACTTTCAGATTCGAACTGAACCAAAGTAATGGACATCTGTTGTTTTTGTATGGTGTTGGTAGGACTTTCAATCAAGGTGGCCTGCTCTTCCTTGGTCAAGAGGCGGCCATATGATCATAACCAGGAATTAACCCACTGTCCTAGGTTGTGGTCTTGACTAGAGTTACACAATGACAAAAATTTAGTGCAATCATATAAGGAAAAATTGTTGGTGTAGATTCATTTTATTTATGCCTTGAAGAGATTACTTCAACATATATTCCTGCTACCTAGTTCTTGCTTCCAGTCTGTTCTGGTGTTTTTCATTTGAATCTGTTCATTGATTTGATTCTGATATTTCTTTTAAACCTTTTACCTATTTGAAGTCAGTTTCTGTTGCTTACACCCAGTGAATCAACACTAGCACAAACACGATGTGGCTATCGATCTTCTATAATCTTAAATAACTAACAAAATGGCTCACATAATGAAGACATAATGTTTATAACCTATTGCGCTTATCGTGTAGGCTTCATGGCTTCAATTGTTTCTATAATTTATTTATTTAACACTTTTATTAATAATAGGTGCCAGCTTGGAAGCAACTTTACCACTGAGAATTCTACTGCAAAAGTAGCACATCTGTGCTGACAGGATGGCTCACTAGATTGACCTAGATAATGAGTTGTATAATTCAGGCTCCACAACAGACACTGAGCTATGAAAATATAAGTAAATGAGTGAAAATGAAATTCCCTACCCCATATTCCATGTTATTTCTGGACGTGTTGCTTAGCAGATCTATTAGTTTGTCTTCTTGCTGGGAAATGGGATTTAGAGGTTTAGAGTCATACCATCAGCAAACCCTCCCTGCAATCACTGCGTAATGCTACATGACTTCAAAATGAAGTAAATATAAAAAAAGTGAATGAGATATGTCAGATGAGTATAACGGTAAAGAAAATGCAATGCTGGATCATCTCCATCCTTATGCAAAACGTGACATTCTTTTGAGTTCACTCAGAAATAGATAAAGAAAGTGAGGTGCCCAGGGGGCAAATCATAAAGAGGCACTCACTCTCCAGACTGCTGGCTGCAGACTTGGCACCTGGAAGTGAGTGCTTCCTTCATTGTGGAGCCCTACCACCTCGCTTGTCTCACTATTGTGCAGGCCCTCTTTACTGGGCCAATGAAGAGCTTTAAAGAGAAATATTTATCCACTCAAATCTGGTAGGAGGCAAGTTTACCAAGAGCTCTCAAATAAGGTTGAAGAGCATATATACCATAACTGAGACACAAAATGGTAGAGAAAAATTGTATTGAACTGGCAATACCCATAAAGGTTTAGTAAAAGTACATTCTTTGAATTGGATGGCTATATTTGTTTTCTCTCTCAGAAAACATGATTCAGACTGATGTAAGCAAAAAAAAAAAAATTCTTTTAGTTCCATATCGACTTATGCAACTAAAACTTCCAGAGGCATAGTGTGACTCAATTTGGAGGAGTGGTTGTGTCAAGAATTGATTTCTTTTTCTCTGTTTCCTTTTAGATTGACTCCCTTCTCCAACAGACAAAGTGGAAGTGGCATCTCCAGACCGTCTGTCTTTTCAGCTACAAGTTCAACAGGAATAAAAACTTCTTCCCAGTGGTTTCTTCAAAAGCCCTCAGATTAGCTGTTTGCCTACTTTGTCACATGCCACCCCAGAACCAATCCCTATTGCCGGAGAAATGTAGTGTATTGATTGGTTTAGCCCTAGGTCACATGACCCACCCCTGGAAAAAAGGCTCCATCCTCCCTCAGACTACTCTGGTTGAAGGCTTGGAAGAGAGGAAGCCAGGGAAAGTAGACACTGGAGAGACAAACATAAATGTTCAATAAGTATGCCTTTAAATATGAACCAGATACTGAAGATTAGAAACCAGCACATTGTGAAAGAAGGAAATACAAGCAAGAGAAAAAAAGTGGGAAATACTAGGTAGTATTTAGAATTAATAAACTATCCAACTAAGGTCAAGTGCAAGAATATTTTAAGTGTTACTTAAATACATAGAGATAGCCAGGCATGGTAGCTTGTGCCTATAATCCCAGATGCTCTGGAAGCCAAGGTGGGAGGATTGTCTTAAGCCCAGGAATTCAAGGCTGCAGTGAGCTATGATTTCACCCCTGCACGCCAGCCTAGGCGACAGAAGAGATCTCATCTCTAAGAAAAAGTAAAATAAATAAATATATAGAATTACTTCCCTGTTACTCTATTTTCCATCACATTCTTTGCTTCTATATTCCACTTAATACTTGTGTGTGATTGTGTATGTGTGCTTGGCCTCTCTTCTATTATGCAAAGTTTCATGTTTGTATTGTTCAGTGTACCACTAGGATCTTGTATATTGTTGGTCCTCAATCATTTTTTGTTGAAGAAATAAAGAGATGAATCAATGGAATAATATATGAAAAGCAGTAAGTTAGCCTAGAAAAGTAATCAGTGTCAGAAAGCATAAGACTCTGAAAGTCAAGCCAAAGAGTTGAGACTTTATCACATAGCTAATGCTGGGAGCCCAGACATCAAATGATCAGAGCTGTACTCCAGAAAATTAATCTTGTAGCTTTTTAACCTGGAATAAAAGAGAAAGAAGGAGCAGTTAGATGACTCATTGGAAAATTATTTCACTATTTCAGGTCTGAAGGACCTGATGTGACAGCTGTGGTAGTACAAGTGCAAACAGAAGCACAAATAAAGGCATACATAGAAAAGAGAGCAATTAAGGAAAGAGACATGGAGACGGGTCAGATGGAATGAGACTGTGAGGCTGATTACCTAGAATAATGGGAATACTATTAATGGAAGTCAGAAGCTATAGTTGTTTGGTGGTGTGGATGAAGGATCCCAAATTCCAGCTTGGACATGCTGACCAGGAATTCAAGGGTTATGTGTGCCCCTCACTGTTGCAAATGCAAGAAGGGACTGAGCACACATTTGGAGGTACAGATTTCTCCTCCTGAAGGCAGAAGAGGAGGAGGAGGAGGCTGAAGTTATAGAAGAGGATAAAAATAATAAAGAAGAAGAAAAAGCAAGGAGTAAGTCCAAAATTATTGTTAAATGTGGTAATGAGATTGGATTTTATGCTAAATATACTACAATGAGAAACTATTGATAGTTTTTAAACAAAGGCATGCATTTTTAAAAGATGACTTTGGATGCCATAGAGAAAGTGCATTTAAGGTCAAGTAATTTCCAGTCCCAAAGATGAATCCATAATCCATGACTCCTCACTCTTGGCACAGTCTAGTTTGTCAAGGTCTTCTGTCTAGACGTTTACAACAAAAGAAAACCCTACCATTAAGAGCTGAAAGGAAGAGGATAACATAGCAAGGGAAAGCGAAAAAAGATTAGTGAAGTAAGATTGTTAGTCTACGTCACAGCTGTAGAAATTGAGGTTAAGACAATTAAATAGTCCGAGGGAAGTGGCAATGATGAAAACCAAATATGCCTTCTGCATTCCGTGCTCTTACCAACTGTGCTATACTCTCTCCTGGTAGGCTCAGTATATTTTTTTCAAGAAGTTGGAGTGACCAGAATTTCTTGGGGTAATGCATGTGATAGATAACAACTTGGAAGCTACATGTGTTCAGAACAGAAGGGAACTCTTTGACCTATATTGAACCAAAGAGATTAGATAATTTGTCCAAGGTCACAAAAGAACTTAGAGTTAGAGCTGGACACAGAGACAAGGCCTCCTGAGTCCCACAGGGCAGAATTATATTCCCATTCTACCATGTAGCCTCTTTCTATGCTGATACTTAACAGGATCTTAAGTTAACCGTTAGACTTGGAAGCAAACACTAAATTCTGGAGTCACAACGTCTACATATGTCTTGGATCACATTACTTATTACTACGGGTACAAAATAGCATGCACATGAGTAGAATAGGCACCAATATTGCACATTGACAAAAGAACATCCACATTTTATAGGAAATCATGTCATTCTGCTTGAAATGTGGCTCAAAAAAAAAATTAGATGAATGCTCATCAACAGCCTCCAAGTAAGAGCTACCTTGCGCACTAATTTCCATTGTGCAGAACCTAGAAAGTAACTTAAAGAGTGAGTCAAGATTCAAATATTTTTTTTTTCTGAGGTTGAGTATCACTTACCTTTAATCATCATATATTCAGCCTTACATTTTGTTCTTACAGTTTTTGCCTACCCCTGACATACATGAATGGCAAACTCAAATGGAGATGTTGATACACAATGGAAATTAGTGTGCAAGGTAGCTCTTATTCGGAGGCTGCTGAGGAGCATACATCTAATTTTTTTTCCTTGAGCCACTCTTCAAGTAGGATGACATGATTTCCTATAAAATGAGGATGTTCTTTTGTCATGTGCAATAGTATTGCCTATTCTCCTCACACGTATGCTATTTTGTACCTGTAGTAATAAGTAACATGATCCGAGACACATATAGAAGTTGTGACTCCAGAATTTTTTACTTCCAAGTGTAATGTTTAGTTTTATCTTTCAACTTGTGTACTGAAATCAAGAAATGGACCATTTACGTGGATTGGATGATACTGGCCTGCCTTCACAGATCGAAGAGTGTTGAACCATAGACTCAAGTTCTCCATGGCAAGTCACAGAAAATCCAGGAGACAGACTCATACAGCTCACACCAGATCCAGTACTACTTGTATATTCACAGTAAAAATATTCACCTTTTACTCTTCAGGGTCACCTTTGCTTCTCAAGTATCAGTTCCATGTTATTTTGCCTCCCAGTATCATCTGGTTTTATTTTCTGCAGTTGCTGTTACTTGTAGTTATCTAAATACCCTTCACGTTGCAAAAGAAATGGCTTCATTTTGTTCGAGCAACTATTACAAATAAAATCAACTGTATCATAATGAGTCTTAAAGCCTTAGCATTCTCCTAACAACCTTTCAAAGGTAGATCAGCATTAAAGATGCATTACCGGGATCTCATAAAAGTTAAATATATTTCCTAAGAACCTTAGCTGAATTAGGGGCAAAGCCAGAAAAAAGAATTATTACCTCTCCTTTAGCCTTTAGGCCATGTTACAAGAACCGACACCCCATCAAACAACTTCATAAATGTGAAGAACCTAATTAGAAAATTAATTCCCAATTATGCATAGAGAACAAAGTATGCTAAATGAGGAAGGGACCACAGCAGGGAAAGTCAAAGCAAAGTGGAAATTCTTTCAGTTGGGAAACCTGCTTCCTACAGAAGACTACAGATATTGAGACCCAGAGAATGCAGCTTATTTTATGGAAAAAGACCATGTGACTTTATTTCTCTGGCCTTGGGAACTGACATTTTTACTTACAGAAGGTCAGGAACTTCTAAAACTCTTTGAGGTCTAGGCCGTCTATCTTCCAAAGTGGAGGTGAGAATAGTGAAACGACCACAATAACCACCTTATCAATCATTCTTTTCAATAGGTAATTCCAGAGTCTCAATGTATGCATGCTTTATCTATATGGTTCAATTTCCATTTGAAAAACCAGGAAAACGTACATGCATAAGAAATGCATATTTTATCTTTGAAATATTGAGCAGTACTCTGTTGCCAGAGACTTTGATACAAATCTACTACTTATAGGAGGAGGACAAGGGATTCACATACAAGAGGATAAAATACATCACATTTGCTTAGATACTTAATACACGGTTAGCACCCTCAAGGCACACAATGATGACAGTCTGAGTAACTAATGGACTCCTCAAAAACACGTCCATATCACTCCTGTCTGTGTTTTCCAAGGGAACAGTCCCATTACACCACCGCTTTAAATGGGTTTCACGTGCAATTAAAATGAAAATGCCATAATGGGACATGGCATAAGAACAAACACACTCTCCACACGTTTCTGAGTATGTGTCTGTGTGCGTGTGTGCGTGTGTGCGTGTGTGTGTGTGTATGTGTGTTTTCTGAGCACTGAAAATTATCTCTGTCAGCCCTGTGGCATGGTCACAATGCAAGAGACTTAGACTAGGAAAACGTGTTCATTAGGAGAATTGCATTACTAGGCAAGGTGCCAGGTGTGTTGCCTTCTTTGGAAGTGAAAAGAGAGCTGAGTTTTCCAGCACCACCTGTCCATCAAACCCCTGAAGCATTTCACAGTCTTTTAGGTCAACTTGGGGGATGTTAACTTTCACCAGCAAAGGAAAGGGCAGGAAATTTGACTTCTAACCCATTAATTTAATATAGTGCCTTACAAATCAACGTTGTGTTGCAAGAGATGTTCGTGGTAGCGTTAATCAGGTGTTGCTCAGAAAAGAGAGGTGGTGGTTTCAAATTAAGACCTAAAGAGGGAATTATAAAGCTACATACTCTCTGTGGTGTGACACACGTTTAACAATCTAATCCTAAAAGCCATCATTTTACTACCAATGAAACCACAGGGCTCTGAAGAGAAAAGAAATCTGCCACATCAGGATGGTACCATGGTAGAACAAGAGGATCAAAATCTAGGCTGCTGCTAGGGAGGGGCCACAGACTGAGCCCTTCTCATTTGCCTGAGATGCTTCAGAAAGTTGCCCGAAAGTTCCTCAGATCAAAGTACAGGCATTTTGAGAACAGAGCCTTCAAACTGTTTCCTAGTCCCTCAAACCAATTTCGACTAGTAATTAACTGATTCCCAACATCAAAAGGTGAGATATCCCAGGAGGAGTCAAGGGAGATCAAAGCCTGTGATGAGGGGTCCCCCTGCACCTCTTCCACCCTCCGCCCTCTTTCCCAGACAGACATCCATCCGACTGCAGCAAGTGAACAGTCGCATCGCTTCTCACTGGAGACCGACATCAAACAGACTTCCAAATGACTTGCTGAAGTTTCCAGGCCCTGTTAGGAGAAAACGAGGAAGGTACAGGTACGTGACCATATGGTCCAGATTTTCTGGGATGATCTAGGTTTCTAATATTCAGTCCTGTTGTTCTTATTGCTGGAACAGATCCCCAAACAGGATCACTATGGCAGTGCCTGACATATAGTGAACGAAAGATAATTCCCTTCTTTCGCATATCAACAAACAGCAGAATTCCTAATTATTATATTTTTAAAAATATATTTTTGCATGTGTATGTTTGTGTGTATACTTTTGTAATATAAAAAGAAAAAGCATTACACACGGGCTTTGCGTAATGACAAATACCCATGGGTATTTGTCTAAGCCTTTGTCTAAGCCAGGTGTTGGGCATAAGCCTCACAAAGCTTGTCAGTCTCTGTGCAGAATGGGTCATTTCCCATGATGCTCTTACCAAGGCATTTTAATATGACATTTGAATATGCAATTGATTAATTTGGCTCCCCATGCTTTCATCCATACCACTGTTTGGGTTCTGTGGTTTTCCACAAAGGTGTGTGAACATAGAGATGCATCCTAGCAAGTGCTGAGGATTGGTTTTTGGACAGAGAAAATCTGTAGCCAAAGCTTTTACAGTTTGTGCCCCAGGCACTCTTTGAAACAAAACTTCAGGGTGACTTGCAGTGAAACTGTACCAAAGGATTGAACGTAGGAGATAAATGAGAGGGAAAGTCAAGACAAGGCTGAAGTTGCTAAATTGGGAATGGTTCTGCCAGTGTCTTGAGCTCAAGCTATCTAAAACTGAACCTACAAGCACCTCCTACAGGAGGGGGTCAGACTGTGGGGCACCTCCAGGGTAGTCGTGCATTATTAATTTCCCTGTTCCTTGAGCATGTTTGCCCTTGTGAAATAATTCAGTAAATGCTGAATGAACTCAGCACCTTCCCTTCGCAACATCCTCCTTTTCTTTTCTTTTTTCTTTTTCTTTTTTTTGAGATGAAGTCTTGCTCTGTCACCCAGGCTGAAGTGCAATGGCACGATCTCAGCTCACTGCAACCTCTGCCTCCTGGATTCAAGCAATTCTCCTGCCTCAGCCTCCCGAGTAGCTGGGACTATAGGCGCATGCCACCATGCCCAGCTAATTTTTGTATTTTAGTAGAGATGGGGTTTTACCATTTTGGTCAGACTGATCTTGAACTCCCAATCTCAAGTGATCCACCCACCTTGGCCTCCCAAAGTGCTGGGATTGCAGGCATGACCCACCGTGCCCGGCCAGCCTCCTCTTCTCATAGTCCTGCTTTGTCAGTGGAGTCATCTTTCTCAACAGTCTCTGCCAATGGCAATTTTCTTGGCTCTTTAACCCCACCCTGAATCCATCAGCTCTACCAGACTCTCATCTGTCTTGTCGTTTCCAATGCTATCGTGCTAATTCCTATCTTTATGTCTCTTCTGCAGTCTACTGTAATGTCTTAGGACTGGTTTCCTTATTCCAAAGCACCTTACCCAGCATTATCAGAGTCATTTTGCAAAGTCCTATTTTTGATATCATCACACCCCAACCCCTGGAACCTGTGAGAGTTTCACTTTACCTACAAGAAATAAACAAGGTAGAGAAATTGTCCCACATCTCCAAATCCTATCCAGGTATTTATGGGCTTTTCAATTGCTGCATTTTCTCCTTTCAACTATGAACAACTGTTATCCTCCTTTAGAATTTGACCCAAACTTTCAGAAAAGATGGAAGGAGCAATTGGCTTGAGTTGAAGTATAGCTACATCCTTTTCATGAGCCATCTGGCTTGCCATAGTCCTTCCACTCCCAATTATATGCCTAATGCTGGGGTTGGATGTCTATTACTTTTTTAACTGTACTTGCGCTATTATTTTTCATATGATAAGATGAGGGGATATATGGAATTCTAGGTCCCCAGGTTGCTATCACAGCCAGCCTGGTTCACTCATTGATATTCCCTGCCTTGCTGAATTTGTGTCTCTTTCCCCATAGCATTTGTCCAACTGAAGCAGAGCAGGATAACTACCAAGAAAAAATTAGTTCCAACTCCAACTTTCAGTACCAATTGTCTCATGTTCTTAGTTTCCTCAGAACTACCTCTTATATTTTTACATTTCTCCTTCCTTTTGGTATTTTAATGGAAATAACCATATTTCCACAGCATTGAATAACATCTTTCATAAATAAGCCAGTGCTTCAATAATGACCCATTTCACTGATACCATCAGAAAATAATACCCAAGGTTAATAACACAAACCTTTTGTAGAAAAGAATAGTTACAAGGTGAAATCCATTACCTGGAGTGACACAGGAAAGGATTTTTTTGTTTTTCATATATATAAGAAAACAACATATATGAAAACATTTGCACATATATATGAAAACATATATATGAACATGTAAATGCATATATATACACGTATATAAATGCATATATGTGTATATGCATTTATATACGTGTATATATATGCACGTATATACACACATATATATGCATGTATATGTGGTATGTCACATATATATGTGTGTATATATATGGTAGGTCACATATATGTGTGTATATATATGGTAGGTCACATATATATGTATATATATACACATATATATACATATATATGCATGTATATGTGTATATATGTGTTTTCACATGTATGTGCAAATATGTTTTCACATATATATGTGTGTGTGTGTGTGTATATATATATATATATATATATGTTGTGTCAGAGAAAGGGAGAAAGAGACACAAATTCAGGTGTGCACCAGAGCTAGGTGGGTAATAAAAACAGGTAAACCAGGCTGGCTGCAACCTGGGGACCTAGAGAGAATTCCATATTTCTCCTCATTTTATCATAAGAAAAATAACAGTACAAGTGTAGTTAAAAAAGCAATAGACACTCAAGCCCAGCATTAGGCATATAATTGGGAGTGGAAGGACTGCATTGTAATATATATATTATATATAAATATATATGTGTGTGTATATATATTTGCCTTTTGTTTTTCCTTTTACATATAGCTCCTTCAGAAATAACCTTTGTGAAAAGATAAAGATATCAAGGTTTAACTTTTTGACCTTTCCTTCTCCAAACTAACATTGATAACATACTGTGAAACTCTTATTTACTGGATAACATCCACTGAAACTCTTACAAAAAAAGCATCCTTTAAAAGTGCTGTTGTCTATTTCCCTTTAATCCTTCATGTTTGCTGAAAAAAAATAGAAAGAAAAAATTATCTACTTTCTCAATTATATGTCCCTGACAAAGGGAAAGGAACACACAGTGTTTCCTGTAAAGAACATGAAAGAAGCTCAGAGATTGAGGGGGATTTTCTGGTTGATTTCCAAGCTGAATTTTATTGTTGCTTGCTATGAGTCCCTGTGGCAACCCCACACCTTTCCTCCTCCACCCTTCCTTTGCGTTTGAACATTGCTTTTTCCCCACTTCTAGCACCTGTTTCCATCCCAACAAGCAATTTGCACTAATTTTTCCTTCACCCAGTCATGAATCATTATAAGAGATTTGGAAAATGAAAAGTTGATTGTGCTCAAGAAAAGACACCTGATGTAGAATGTACCACTCATCCTTTAGATTAATAGACAGTTCTAAGGGGTCACTTGACTTGTTAGTGTATAGTCAGGCACCACATAATAATGTTTCAGCCAACTTCAGACCCCATATATGACGGTAATACCATGAAATTATAGTACCATATTTTTACTGTACACATTCAGATACACAAATACTTCCCATTGTGTTACAATTGCCTCCAGTATTCAGTACAATAACATGCTCCACAGGTGCGTAGCCTAGGCTATCCCAGACAGCCTGGATGTGTAGTAGGCTATACCATCCGGGTGTGCTTAAGTACACTCGCATGTTCCCACAGTGATGAAATTGCCAAATGACACATTACTCAGAACATATTCTTGGTGTTGAAAGACATATGATGTACGTCATCAAGTACCAGCAGGAGTGAAAGGAGCAGGTCTTCTGCTTGTCATTTTGAAAGACAGTTTAGCATGATTGTTAAGAACATGGCTGTAAGATTACACAGAGCTAGAGTTAATTCCTGGCTCTGACATTCAGTTTTGTGATTTTGGATAAGTTATTTGACCTCTTGGAGCCTCAGTTTGTCCATCTGCCGTATGGGAACAATGGTAGAAGCTATGTCATGAGGTTTTTATCTTATTCAAGCCTCATAATGTCTGCAGCAGAGTGCCTGATGCAAAATGGTAGCTACCATTCATTAAGTGCATGGCTCCACCCTTACCGTTATTGCTTTGTCATCATAAATCTACCTACTGACCCTTTTTCAACACTCTGGAATTGCCTGAGTCTTGAAATCTACACTCTCCTGGGAAGCACTTCTCCCATCCTAGGGAAAGAAAGAAATATTTGCTTCACTTAGAAGAGAAATTGGGAAAAGAGAGAAAGCCACATGTTATGTGAGAATAACAAGGGCTGAAACGTCAGGTTGCAAAGTACATTTATGCTGTTTCAGGAATTTCATGTGAAACACCGATTACCAAGCTGGTTTAATTTGTTTAGTTAATAAACTTTATAGGACCCATTTTTACTTAGCATGTGTACTGGAAGCATTTTTATGTAATTTCTGAGTCCACAGTGGCATGCTTTCCCTGAAAATTTATGACGTTCCACAACTCAACTTCTAAAGAAGCCCATTAAGAAATTAAATGGATCCAGGTGGATAATTTGAGAGGGTAACTATATTGCATGCAGCAAAGACAATATGTAAATATTGCAGCAATCCTTCTGATATGATAGTAGAATATGAAAAAAATGAAATCAACAAAACAATGAGATACTGAATTAATTTACTTCCAGGTATTAAAAGTAATGAATCTTCTACTTATTTTCAGATTCCATAATTTTTAACTCAATTGCATTACTTAACACATATTTGCATCATAGCAGTCTCCAAATGAATGCCTAGAACTTTGTTTTTTAACCACAGTTGGCCAGAAATTGCTTTTATATTTCTACCATTTAGGGTTCCAATAATCTATTGTGAAATTATTATTTTTAAGTGATATAGGGAAGCCAACATTGACATAATGTTTTCTTCACAAGATGAACAAATAAATGAGAAAGAAAGTATAATCAGGCAAGTCTTCATGTACGATCCAGAGAACAAAACTTGACTCTGAATCTGGATCTCTCTTACTCTTCATTGGAAATGTGTTACCCTGTAGTTTTTATGGAGATATAAATAAATATTCACTTATTTATATCCTTTTTTATTTTTAACAGAAGCAGTTGGAATATTATTGAGCAGTGGAAAAAAAAATGAACCACTGACGCAGGCTACATCATGTTTAAACCACAAAAAAGATTATGCCAAGTGAAAGAATCCAGACACAAGCGGCCACGTATTGTATGATTCCACTGGTAGGAAATATCGAGAAACGGCAAATTTATAGAGACAGGAAACAGATTAGTCATTGCCTGGGGCTGGGTGTGGGAATGAAGATTAACTATAAATGGGCATGAAGGATCTTACTGGGGGGACAAAAATGTTCTAAAACTGATTTGTGGTCATGGCATTTCAGTAAAGTTCCCAAAAATCATTGAATTGTACTCTCAGATGGACAATTTTATGATATATAAAATATACTTCTATAAAACTGTTAAAAAGAAAACCCAGAAACTGTAATTAACACATAGATGACTTAACAATAATTCCAGGGCAGGCTGTTTGAGAGAAGCTTTCTGCTGTGGTGTTATTACAAAGTCACATCCCCTTTGCAGTGAAGGGTGGGAACATCCACTGAGCACTGTGGCATGGCTGTGTCCTGTGATTTATGTGTAGGAGCAGTTTCCAACACCCTCCTCCAAAGAGGACACGATCTCTGCACTGTTCCCCTTTTTCACATACTATATCCATACAAACATGCCAAGGGGGGCTTGGTATCCATGCATAAACTTAGTATGCACACGCAAATGATATCAAGATGAGTCCTTAATTCCTTCTCTGAGTTTACTGAGTTAAGCCAAGCATTGCAGTTTCTCCACTGAAGAATTCTGTACGTCCAATCCTTTTACAGTTCTCCTACACTTATTCTTTCTCTCTTAAATCTTTTGATTTTAAGCTCTGCTATACTTGTGTTATACTTCACAAGAATGTTAAGAAACAATGGCTTCACATCATATAGGTAATAAAGGCTTACAAGAGATTCAGTTTAGTGTGCATGAGTGTCTGTGTATGAAAAACATATGTACATGTTTGTGTATAGGAAGATGAGGGGTAGGAGTGAAAAAGAGTCTACTTGTGTGTCGAATATATCTTTGGGATAGCTACTTAAGTCTTTCTGTCAATTGTACTGTTGTCTCAGCAGAAAAGGGCTCATTTTGTAAATACCATCTACACAGACACTTAAGTTGCTGTATGTTGAGATCAGTCTCCTCGCATTCATTGTCTTGTTCTCATGTCCTATTGGCTGCTTTTTACCTAAAGGAGGATGAAAATGGGAAGCTACCAGTAAGTAAGTGTTACTTTTGTGCCAGGCATGGTGGTATGCTAGTGGGTCCTTTAAATGCATTTTTATTTAGTCTTTGCAACAATTCTCTGAAGCAGGTTTTATAATTCCCTTTTCACTGATGAGGAAGCTGAAGCTCAGAGAAAGTTAACCAACTAGTCCAGTTTCAGCGAGTTATAAGTGAAGTGGACAGATTTGACTCTAATATCTATTTGTTTCATGATTAAAATTGATTCTGATGCTCAGTAACTTTTACTGTCTTTGTAAGATTTAGTAAGCCGTTATAGCCGTATATTCTGTTCCCTTGTCAATTCCAGAAGGATTGTTTGAAAATGCAACAAGAATTCTGGGAGAAAACACCAGTAACTATCTTTTCACAAAAACCAAATGTGGTTTTTGCTGTTGTTTTTCCTGAACCATCTTGATAAATTCCTTACTTCCTCACTGAACTGCCTAATTAGAAGGAGTGTCTCTGTAATTATAATGACCTCCTTCTGCAATCAGCCATGATATATAGGTGATAAATTATTGGTCTCCCATCTCATTATGGATAACTACTCCCCATGGTTTATTTGGTTCTGTGAGCCTTCTGTCATGGAAGTAAATAGGCAACACATTTTGATGCAATTTTAACTTTTTAGATTTGGATGCAGTATTAACTTTTAGGTTTTGCAATGAACTTCTATAAACATATGCATGGACACAGTAAGGCTTCATTAATTACACAAGTTATTGTGTTTGCCTTATTCAATCACATAAGGCAGAGGTTCTCAAACTTGAGTGGGCATCAGAATTCCCTGGAGGGCTTGATAAAGCACAGATTGTTTAGCTGACTCCTAGGGTTTCCACTTCAGTAGGTCTGAGTTCTGCCAGGGTTTCTGCATTTCTGACAAGTTTTTAGGTGATAGTGATATGCTGATTTGAGGCCCACTCTTTGAGAACCACTAAGCTGAAGAGAAAGAAGTATATATACATACTTCTATTTCTCTTGCCTTTCTCCATAGGTAACAATGCCTTATGTGGTATCTATGGAATTTCAGCATCTGAATCCATTTAAAAGTGCACGTTACAAGAATTATTTTCTGCTTTATACTGTGTTACTAAGTGGTATCTGGGTCTGAATTATTATCATTGCTCGGTATATTTTTCCAGTTTACCAAGCAATTTTTTTTTTTTGAGATGGAATTTCACTCTCATCACCCACGCTGGAGTGCAGTGGCGTGATCTCAGCTCACTGCAACCTCTGCCTCATGGTTTTAAGCAATTCTCCTGCCTCATTCTCCTAAGTAGCTGGGATTACAGGTATGTGCCAAAACACCTTGCTAATTTTGTGTTTTTAGTAGTGCACAGGCTTTTACCATGTTGGCCAGGCTGGTCTTGAACTCCTGGCTTCAGATGATCCACCTGCCTCAGCCTCCCAAAGTGCGGGGATTACAGGGATGAGCCACCACGCCCAGCCATACCAAGCAAATCTGTAATTTGTTTTGTTACTTGGTTCTCACAATCACTTGCCTGATGGGACACAGCTAGTATACGATTACTATTCATATTAGAGATGAGATAACCAAAGCCCAGAGAGGTTAAGTGACTTGTCCATATGGCTAGAAAGAATTGAAGTTGGTGTGGTTTTGATTCTCAAAATCTTTAAATGGTACCTCGGTACATATCGTATATAAATATATATCTCAACAAGCACAACCAGACAGATGAAAAAAAGTGAAGGCAGGCAGCAGGATGACCAGCGCATTGGACCAGGAGTCAGCAAACTTGGGACATAATTTCCCAGAACTGCACTATCAGGCTGTGTCATTTTGATGACAAATCATAGATGCAAATATACTTCAGTTTACTCATCTATAAACTGAGGCATCAATCAGATAGCTGACATTCCTTCCTGTTTCAGCTACCCATTCAGCAAATCATTTATTGTACATTAAGAATTTACCATGTACCAGGCACTGTTTTAGGCCTTAAAGAAAAAGAAATAAAGGAGGTATATAGCACATGACATCCTTACCTATCATTAAGCTTAGATCCTAGATGCAAAAAAAACTATCTCATTTAAAAGAGTGATGGGTTTTGTTTTTAAACAATAAATAAGATCAGGTGAGATGCTAGAGATTGGCTGGCTAAAGTTCTATTGCAGCTAAAAGTCAAGGTTTTCCCTGATGAAGTAATATCCGGTATCACTTTTGGATGATGAAAGGGAGCCATCCACCTAAAATGATGGGGAAAGAATATTTCAGGCATAACTGTACTAAGTTCAAAGACTGTATGGTGTAAACCAGCTTGGCCTTTTTGTGAAGTAGGAAGAGACAAAGTCAGAATTGCATTTGAAAGCCATGATAAGAACTTGGAGTTCTTTAAGCAGGGAAAGACACAACCTGATTTAGGCTAAGATGACTCATTTGCTGCATGGGCATTGCATAAGTGTATAAGAAATGAGCATACACACACATAAAATCCAATTCCAAAAATTTTGACCTTGAAATAAATGTTTTCTCCTAGTTTATTTAGCACATGAATAAGAAAATACAAATTAATACACCAGCCAAATTTGTGTCTTCACCATTGATACTTTAAGGATATTACTAAGTATTATAAACATGGGCAACTCAAATAATAATTAGGAGGAAAATCATATGGAAATTACTAACAAACTCATTAGAGTGTGCTTAATTATTGCAGTGAAGGGTTAGCAAGAGGATTGGAGCTTACCGAATAAATCTGTTTGCACATGGATTGATATGCTTGTATCATAATTACTCACAGCTGTTGGACTTTCTAAGTTTATTAGGAACTTAATTCCAAAACTTTCATGCTGAAAAGATTTTTCTGAGAGAGAAGTGTTAGCCCAGTGCCAGTGATGTGAGCAAGGAGTATTTTTCTAGCAATTCTTTTCAGCGATTACTTAGAGTAACTACAGATCTCCTCATTATACATAATGAAGTGGATCTGCTCATTTTTGATTTTCACACACTTTGCAGAAAGAGCAAAGCCTCCTGATTGAAACTGCTTGAGTCCTGTGATGAGAAGTTGTGTGTAATATGTATTCCAATTACAAAACGATCTCAGAAAAAAAAAGGCTTGATGCCTAATGTATTCATTTGAAAGCAATTCTTGGCTAAATTGATCTTTAAATAATCTATCTATATGCTTGTTAATTTAATAGATCAACTGACATCAGGGGAATACACGAATGCTTCATCCTTCACACTCTGTCTTCTAGCTGACAACTAATCTTTCTTGTAATTCATTTATTATACTTTATAAATTAGAAGAAATGTACAGGTTCCCCTGAAATACAGCTGAAGCTAAGCCCAATAGTTTTCTCTTACTCACCATCAATCAGAAAATTAATACTGTTCTTGGGCTAGTAATTTTGATCTCAGTCTAATTTTTGGTCTATTTAACTGATAGCTGCTCTCCTGATTTAGGATGCTATTAACATAAATGAAGTGATTATTTGTGCCTAGGTGATGTCCTTTGTTCCTAAAGCTCGTTTCCAGATCAGCTTTTGATAAGTGCTAAGATTATATGAGGACAATTAAACAAAGAAAATAACTTAAGAGTCAAACTGTTATCATGGTCAATGAATTTTCCAGTGTGAATGAATGCATGTGCACTTGTGTATGCATGCGTACACAGACACACACCTGCTCTGTCTTTATAGATCAAATGATAGTACTTTATAATCTGGCCTTTGTATTCTTATTGCCGTATACCCTACATGCCACACTCCCAAATTCTATTATTTTTTTTTTACTTTAAGTTCTGGGATACATGTGCTGAACATGCAGGTTCATTACATAGGTATACATGTGCCATGGTGGTTTGCTGCACCTGTCAACCCATCATCTAGGTTTCAAACTCTGTATGCATTAGGTATTTGTCTTAATGCTCTCTCTCCCCAGTAGGCCCCAGTGTGTGCTGTTCCTCTACCTGTGTCCAAGTGTTCTCATTGTTCACCTCCCATTTATGAATGAGAACATGTGGTGTTTGGTTTTCCATTCCTGTGTTAGTTTGCTGATGGTTTTCAGCTTCATCTATGTCCCTGCAAAGGATATGAACTCATTCTTTTTTATGGCTGAATATTATTCCATGGTGTATACATGCCACATTTTCTTTATCCAGTCTATCATTGATAGCATGCTCCAAATCTTTGCTATTGTGAATAGTGATGCAATAAACAAATGTGTGCATGTGTCTTTATAGTAGAATGATTTATAATCCTTTGGGTATATACCAATATTGGGATTGCTGGGTCAAATGGTCCAAATTCTAATTTTTTTAATACTTACTTTGCATTTTTATATATCCATGCCTATACCCATTTCATTCTACCTCCCTGGAATGGCTTTTCTTACTTGAATTGAAATCCTACCCAGTCTTCAAGGACCAAATCACATTTTTCTATAAAAAGGTTTGCTTTACTTCATCTCAAGCAAACTTAATATGTAAATAACTCTCTTTTTAATACTAGTGTATTATTTCTTGACAATTAAAATGCAAATAGCAACAGCAACAATCATAGTGATGGCAAACACATTGCGCTTAGTGTCAAGTGCTCTTCTAAGTTCTTTCCAGATTATAATTCATTTAACATTTACTGTAGCCCTATTTAAATCCTAGATGATTTTGTTTCCCCCATATTGTGCATGAGCAACAGAGGCAATGAAAAATCAAATAATTTGCACTGGCTCATTCAGATTGCTCAGATTTTAAGAGAGCTGAGGCTGGGTGTTGTGGCTCTCCCCTATAATCCCAGCACTTTGGGAGGCTGAGGTGGGCGAATCACCTGAGGTCAGGAGTTTGAGCACAGCCTGGCCAACATGGTGAAACCTCATCTCTACTAAAAATACAAAAATTAGCCAGGTGTGGTGGCACGTGCTTGTAGTTCCAGCTACTTGGGAGGCTGAGGCAGGAGAACTGTTTTAACCCAGGAGGTGGTGGTTGCAGTGAGCTAAGATGGCACCAATGCACTCCAGGCTGGTGACAGAGACTCTGTCTCCAAAAAAAAAAAAAAAGAGTGAGCCAAGACACATTTTCTGGGTTCTGAGTCCAGTCAGTTTCTTAGCGCCTACACTGTGACACAATGCCAACTTGCAGGGTAGTTAAAAGTATGAGAGAAAAATCTAAAGGGACTAGCATAGGGCTTCAAACATAGCTCTAGAAGTTGTGGTTATTGTATTAGTAAGTGCAATAAAATTATTATAAAACAAATTATAAGTAATGATTAATAAATGTAATAGGATATCATTGGTATTCTTATCAAATGTCAGCCTATCATTTGAAGTTGATACCCTATAAGTCAGCAATCACAACTGTTATGCATGAGTCTACAACTCACCTACATGACTGTGGTGCAAAATAAGCATTCAATAAATGTTAAGTAAATGAATGGATGAAATGAATGAGCAAACTAATCCAAGAAGCTTCTGGATGGGCTCTTTTACCTTTCCTCCATGGTTCTCTGAGGAACAGTGCTAAATCCTTCAAAAATCAGACAAATATTAAGCATGGATTAAATCTACTTTTCCACTTCCATTTCAATGAGTTATTATTTAAAATAAAACTCACAAAGCAATATTTTTAAAAGTCTACATCCCGAAGTAAAACATGGAAATTATCTGATTAATGCAGATAGCCACTCACCAATTTATATTCTTGAACTCAAGAGACTCATTTAGCTAATTGTATAGGTGATTATTATGCTTTTCACAGAAGTGTGTATCATGCATTTAGAATTTTTAAATTGCATCTCCAAAAGAATCCTCTTAAATCTAATTATTATATACTTAGAATGTTTCATAATCAGCTAAAAGATTTATTTCTTTACAGAAAAAAAGCTTTTAAATATGTGAAAATCCTCTTGTGAGAAGGTGAACTAAACATTTTAAAAATAATTAAGTAGACTTTGTTTTTTAAGTAGGCTAGAAACATACGTTAAAATAACTGGCCAATGAATAAACAAAAACAAAACAACAACAACAAAAACTTCCTCCTTATGTGTTTCTTGCCAAGTATATAAAGTTAAGTGTGTGATCTTTAAAAAAAGACTGCATTGATCATAGCCAGAATCCTTGTATTTAGGGAAATTAGGATGATATTTCAGAGAATATTTTGAGACAAAGTGGTGATACAGCTATTGAGTTTGGTTATTGGCTGAAATGCTTACTATTGTGACCGGTGATTGGTTTAATATTATAAGTGGTACCTTTCTGAATTTAGTCTATTGAAAGTGCAGGTATACTCCTGGAAAACATTCACAGGAAGAACAAAAAGAGAAAAGAAAGAAAAAGAGAGAAGAAAGGAGGGCAGGAGAGAGACAGGGAGAGAGGAAAGAAACTGTCGTTTGTTACTCTCAGCAGTCTTAGGGAGATACAGTAGAAAAATTAGTTTTCAGAACTCCATCAGTGGTCTGAAACTTACACATATTCATATCCATTTTTTAAAAGCCACAAATCCACATTATATGTATACTTATTTATAAATTATATATCTCCATATATAGATTATATACATATACGCTTATTGCGTGTGC
This sequence comes from Cacajao melanocephalus, assembly GCA_963573385.1. Taxonomy (NCBI): domain Eukaryota; kingdom Metazoa; phylum Chordata; class Mammalia; order Primates; family Pitheciidae; genus Cacajao; species Cacajao melanocephalus. Next base: position 188,651 of record CAUYLG010008175.1, on the reverse strand, counting down.
TATTAAAAGTACACAACATTTTACAAGGATGTGATAAATGAAAAGTTCAATAGCTCCTTTCTGCACCACATTTGAGAACCACTGCTGTAGATAATGGCAAAGCCAATATTTAAGCCTGTAGGGTTACCCAGTTGAGACTTCAACATGCCAGGGTCTCATAACATTTTGGACTACCAAAAACTTAACCATGAACTCATCAACTAAAATCAATGCCCGAATGTTTAGCTATGTTCGTGAAAACTTATTTTTCTGAAATTACCTCTGAATGTCTTCTAAAAACTTTCCTCTCCAATTCCACTCATGTCTATGATTATAGCCATAAAAAAGTAAATAAAAGGTTTTTGAGGACAAATGAATGACTGCTCTGGGTAGACTGAGGTTTAACAGCTTCATCCTGGCTGAGTAAGCTGGGGAACTAAGAGGATTCAGGTGGGATTACTTAAGCTTAAATACTTTGGTAAAATAAATAAATAAATAAATAAAAATAAAAAAAGAAAACCACTTTATTTACAGAGCCATCGATTTTCTTTATGAAGCTGGTACTGCAGAGAGAACATTGGACTATGAATCAAAAGATGTGGGTCCTAGCACCAGCAGTTGTTTCTGCATCTGAGTAGTTGAATGACCTTGACTGAGTCATTTAACCTTTCAGAGTCTCTCTCTCTCTCAAAAAAAAAAAAAATTGTTAAATTCTTTAGACATTGATGGAGCCCCTTCCTGGAGCTTGATATAATAAGAAATACTGGCTGGGCACAGTGGCTCACACCTGTAAACCCAGCATGTTGGGGGGCCAAGGTGGGTGGATTATCTGAGGTCAGGAGTTCAGGACCAGCCTGGCCAATACGGTGAAACCCTGTCTCTACTAAAAAATAAAAAAATAAAAATTAGCCAGGCGTGGTGGTGGGTGCTGTAATCCAGGCTACTTGGGAGGCTGAGACAGGAGAATTGCTTGAACACAGGAGGCGAAGGTTGCAGTGAGTTGAGATCGCACCATTGCACTCCAGCCTGGGCGACAAGAGCGAAACTCCGTCTCAAAAAAAAACAACAAAGATACTAACGCAAATAATTCCAATTCTTTTAAGTACACCCGAAAACTCCAAATGGAGAATTCCTAACTTTCTAGAACTCATCTCTAACTTTATGGAATTTTGAAATTGAAGTTACTTGCAAATTCTATGCCAAATAGCAGAAGAATTCCTTGCTTGTGATCGCAAACCAGGCATGCTTCCTGGGGCTATATTGGAAAGCTCTCATTGGCCAAACACTTATTACAAACCGTGTCTTAAAAACAGAAACAAAAACCATGGTTTTTAAGTTCATTAGATCATGAGCCTCACTTGTTGAGATTTTTTGAATCCCATATCCCAACCCTGCAGTTCATGATTCAGTACATCTGAGCCACAAACTTGTTCCCAAGCCCAAGTTTTCCACAACTAACTTAAAGAGGAAGCACACACAGTTACAACACCCATGGTATTCGTAATACAGAAACAAACCAGTTGCTCAGGAAACGCCCAACCATTCCTGATAACCGAAGGAAATTTCTCTCTCAGGATTGAACCAACGAACTAATGAACCAAAGCAAAATGGCTGTTGGTAATAAAAAATACTGCACCTCACATAGGGACTGCAAAGTAATCTGCTGTGTTCTTTCAGATATATTTCCAGGCACAGTTTTCTATTGATTAATATCTTTTGTAGAATTTGCACCTATGTAGGAGGGTATAGTACCTGGGTCACATAAGGTGATAAGTCAATATTATTATAAAGATGGAAGGAAAAAAAGAAAAGAGAAAGAAAAGAGGGAGAGAGGGAGGAAGGGGAAAGAGGGGTACAGCTAATCTGTTAGGTTGATTGCTTCCACCAATTCAGTTCTGCTTCAGAAAGATCCCTTAAGCTAATACTTGGAGAGCTTCAGATGAAACTCTACCTGATATTATGAAGTAAAATTAGCTTGGATTAAATCCAGCATTTGCCATATGTTTTCAAGAATATTTTGACTGATTTGCTCCAATTATACCTGAATGTCTTCTAAAATTTTTCCTCTCCAAATTCCACTCCATTTTCAAGGGCTAATTCAAGTCTTAACTTTTTTTCTGAAAGCGTGTAGCAACTATTCTAACCTTAATCATTTCTTCTTCTCAAAACTTTGAGCTTGCAAATGTTGACAAGTATATCTTGTCAACCTGAAAGGAATGTAAACTCCTTGAATGGGAGGGGCCATGTCTGATAAATCTATAGGCCTCCAAATTACTTAGAGAACCTCCTCAAGTTCTACATTGTCACCTTCTCTGTGGCTGTATTAACTAACCACTCCTGAATCTCAAATACTTAGCTCTATCTTCTAACTTAAGCCACTGCCTCTCAGACATCTCCATATAGATCTATCACCAACACTTCAAACTCAAAATATCCAAAATTAAACCTTCTCGTAGATTCGCTCTTTCACTGATGTTGTTTAGTACAAAAATCTAGAAGCCTTGCAAGTGTTCTCAATTTTTCCCTCTGCTACTCCTCACTCATAATATATCAACTCTGTCAATTTTACTTCAGAAAACGATATGAGATAATGATGGAGAAATCGCACTTTAAAGCAATAAAATACGTTTGCCAAGTCATCTAAACTTATGTTTGTTTGTTTTTATTTTTGTCAGTGTGATCAAGAACAGGGTATTTCCTTTCATGGGGTATTTTTTTAAGATATGTTGAATAAAAATAGCTAGATAGTGCCTACTCTGTGTTAGATACTGTGCTGGGTACTTAAGCTACCTCACACACACACACGTGTTCTATGTGTGCACATGGTGTGTGCGTGAATTTGCCTAGTGTGTATACCAGTCACCTATATTGCTGTGGTCCAAACAAAGTCCAAAGTAAAGAGACAAAATAAACAAACTGCTTTGAAATTGAAGGGTAAAAAGCTCAATCGCCACAGGATTCAAAATTGATTTATTCCTCTCAACTGGGTAGATTTAAATATGGTGGCAATGGCTGCCTTAGAAATATGTATTAAAGAGCTGATTTAATATGTAGCGCTAAGTAGATTTATTGATTTTTCCAGTGTCACTTTGGCATTTTATTACATTTATATGTATTCACATATTTTATACCGGGCCAATTTATTCCCAAAGCATGTAGAACAATTTTGTCCAAGAACTTCCTTTTTCTTGAATAACCTGATATATTTGGATCCAAGATGCTTTGCTCTATACACACTGTCATGATCCAGGGAACTTGTCATTCTTATTGGGCAGACTTTCCATGTCAGACCCAACTCAACAGGAAGCCTCTAGAGCTCTCTCAGGTGGGCCCTACTGGGTCGCTGAGAGGCTGGGTAAAAAGGATCACTGTGGATGTGAGATGGCAGAATCAGACCCACTGACATTCACTTCCTTGGGGCAGTGAACATACTGCCAGGATCAACAAGTACAGTATTTGCTGACTATGTTCTATGTGCCAGGCATCATGGCAGGGGCTGAGGGAACAACAGTGACCAAAACTGACCCAATTCCTGACCTCACAGTGCTCACAATCAAGAGACAGGGGCAAATACATAATCAAAGACATAATCATAATCCACAATCTGGGCTATGAACAAAAAGGCCAAAGTATTTATGAGAGCACGTGGCAGATGTCTTAGCCTGGCCTGAGGATGGGGAGTCGAGGGATCAGGGAGGGTTTTTCTAAGGGAGTGAAGTTTAAAGGAACATTTGCAAAAGAAATAGATTAGGCAAAGCCCAAGAGGGTGAGGTCTCGGGAGATCATGCTTAGATGAGGTGAGATAAGTGTCGTGTGGAACAGTAGTAGGAAAATGATACAGGCTCAGTGAAAATCAGCTCATTTCTGTGCTTTTAAGAACTTCCCATTGGAGGAGCAGTCATGAGTTCGCCCACACTCCATGCTAGCACCTGCAGGACTTACATAAGCTGGCCCCTGCCTGCACCATCTACTCTACCCACTGCTCCTAACTCCCTATGCTTCAGCCGCGTCCAACTTCCATCTCTGGACACACCCAACAGGTTCTATCCTAAGACCTTCATTGTAGCTATTTTCTCTGCCTAGAACGCTCCAAGTCTTTCCATGTCTGGCACCAAGTTCAAGCTTTGGTTCAAATGTCACACTCTTAGTGAGCACACTGTACCCAGATCATCCTCCATGAAATTCCCCATTTGTCTGTCTCTTCATTTTATTATTTCATGATCTTTTTATTACAGCTCTAATCACTAGCTGAGGTAATTGTGTTTACTTATTGCCAAGCTTACTGACTGTTTTTCTCAACTGTAATACAAGTAACAAGAGGGCAGGGATCTCATCTATCTTAAGTCTTAAACTGCCATGAGCTCGATTCCAGATTCAACTGTGGCAGATCCAAAGGCACAAGCATATAGTACACAGTAGGCACTCAACGTATAACTGCTGAATGAGTGAATGGATATATAGCAACCACACATCCTACAATAGAGGAACAATCTCTGCCAGTGATCCAAAATCCTGTTGGGTACATGAGGACACTGGGGAGCACTTTCTTAGGTGGACTGAAAATAAATCAATCTTCTGTATAATTTTGCCTCAGGTGACAATTTCCCACTCTGGGGCTTTCCCAGGAGAGAAATGCTATGCACAGATATAGCTTCATGTATCTCTGCTGTGTTAATTTCCCTTCTGAGTAGTGACACTCTTAGATGTTATATTCCTAGATTACTGTTCCAGTTTGGCTTTAAATATATTATAAATGGTTATTACATTTTAAGGAATAAATGCTTTGAGAAACGTGGGAGTTCCACTGGAGAGTTTTTTGAGATCAACAGTTGTAAAATCACCATATATTGCCCAGACCCTCAAAATCACCCAAAGGAGTGTATATAACTCCCTTCTTATCTATGTCAACTTCACTTTGTACAGTTTCAGTTACCTGTGCTCAACTGTGGTCTGAAAATATTACATGAAAAATTCCACAAATAAATAATTTATAAGCTTTAAATTGTGTAACATTATGAGTACCGTGATAAATCCCATGCTGTCCTGCTCCATGCCACTGGGGACGTGGGTCATCTCTTTGTCCAGCTATTCCAAGCTGCTGATTCTCTCACCCATCTGTCACGTAGTAGCCATCTCAGTTACCAGATCCACTGTAGGGTGTCACAGTGCTTGTGTTCAAGTAACCCTATTCTACCTAATCATGGCCCCAAAGCACAAGAGTTGTGATGCTGGTAATTTGGATATGCCAAAGAGAAGCCATGAAGTGTTTCTTCTAAGTAAAAAAAGTGGTAGTTCACCACTTAATAATGAAAACTAAAAGGATGCTGAGGCTGCTAAGATGTAAGGTAAGAATAAATCTTATATCTATGAAATTATGAAGAAGAAAAAAGGAATATGTGCATTGTACATATAGGGTTTGGTACCGTCCATTTCCTGCACCCACTGGATGTCTTCAAACATATTTACTGAGAGTAAGGGAGGACTGCTGTACTTGGATTTCCCACAGCATTCCCCCATTTCTCCTCCTCCTCCTCTTTTTTGCTACATACTGATTCACACAACAAGACACAACAAGCAGTGCCTTTCTGGGTGATTATAACACACTCTGGGTGGTGTCATGAGGCACAAGAAGTGCAATAATTTCCCCAAATCCCAGGGAGGTGTATTGCTTTAATGTAGTTGACTCTCACTATAACACCGAGAAAACCAAACATATGTATTTACTGGACACTACAAGGTGAGTATGGAATGTTATTATCACTCCATCAGTAAGCCTTGGAAGTGTTCAGAGTCTGAAAACACTATGTTGCTTTATGTTCCAGTGTGAAGTCAATTCATGTGCCCGCTCAGCTCTGGATTTTCTATGAATTATTTCAACTATTTTGGTCCAGAGGGACAGTGACATAAAAATAATCTATTGGAAAATATGTACCAACATGGCATTGTGCATAAGATTTAATGGTACAGGTTTATAGACATATTAAATAAATATTAATGAATAACATTTACAGAGCCTTTCAAACATGCCAGGTAGCTTATCATGGATTATCTCATTTAATCTTCAGAAACACTCTAGGAAGTAAGCAATATTAATAGCCTAATTTTACAGATAAGAAAACTGAGGCTTATAGTGATTAAGAAATTCACCCAATGTCACAGATCTAGAAAGTGGTAAACCAGGATTTGAACCTAGGTCTCTCTCTCTCTCTCTTTCTTCTAGAAGCCAAAATGTTAACACTAAACCTTTCGACCTGGTTCAACATCTTGTTTTACCACACATCTGCTATGAAACCTTGGATCTCTAAGCCCAACTTTTCTAATGCGGAAAATGGTGATAACAGGATTCACTTCAAAGATTGTTTTGGGGGTTAATATAGCTGAGTCCTTGACTTACAGAAAGTGCTTAATAAATTATGATAATTACCATTAACTTATGTAAAGCCCTATTCCAGATTCAACTGTGGCCAAAGGCACAAGCTTCTTTTAGGTGGTTGCCAATGTATTTGGAAGACAATGCAAGCAATACGCAGCTAAAAAGTCAATGAGTAATAAAGAGAGTTAAGAATGAATGGTCAACTGCATAATATTAGCAATAGCAATATTTCTTTATCCTCAACTGCATGATATTCTCAAAAGGCAGCTATTACCTTCCACTCACAAATGAACCTGAGACCAGAGAGGTTATTTGTTTAAAAGTATGTAACTGTCAAGTATTACAGGCAGGATTTATATCAGGCCAGCTCATTCTAAGGCTCACATTCTGTATACCACCTTGTACCGTGACATCCTAATTCCCACTGCCATAGGAACGCGGAGGTGGAGGGGATCAGTGGCTACAAGAGGAGAGAAAGGAAGAGGTGGTGACAGGGACCTGTAATATAGTTTTAGGTAGTAGAACGCTATCATAGTAAGAGAAGTCCCTGATCATGAAGAAGGAGGAGTCAACATACAAAGCATTATACCACGAGGGAAGAGAATGGAACCCAATGTTGTGGGGAAAACTAGACAACAGAGGGCCTTAAACATTAAGCAGTGGCCTTTGGGTCACACTGATAAGAAATTGAAACAACTGGAGATTTCTGACTAGGACAGGGAGAATATGACCACAGTGTCTTTGGAACGATCCATGTAACAGGAACATGCAAGACAGAGAAGTCACTGACCAGCTTTTGGAAGAAAACAGCAACAACGAAAGAGGGATGGAGACCTGAATACGGTGCCAGGAATAAGAGCTGGAAGATAAATGCAGATGAGCTCTTAGAACTCAGGTTCCAAGAGGGCAGACTTCTGAGGGCTGGGGCTTGATGTGAAACTCCTTCTGATGCCTGGACACAGAGATTTGATAGGTGAAGTGTGATCTGGAAAGACACTGCTATAAAGTTCTTTACAAACACAAAATATAGTTGTGATCATCCTTACTTTTTGTAATAACTATTGAGTGTTTCCTTTTAGAAGTTTATTCAAAATAATGTGGATCTCTCTGTTTGTAATTAGAATAATTTAAATTAACAAGAAGTAAAATTGGGTCAGACGCGGTGGCTCATGCCTATAATCCCAGCACTTTGGGAGGCCAATGTAGGTGGATCACTGGAGACCAGCCTGGCCAATATGGTGAAACCCTGTCTCTACTAAAATACTAAAACTGCTGGGTGTGGTGGTGGATTCCTGTAGTCCTTGCTACTTGGGAGGCTGAGGCAGAAGAATTGCTTGAACTTGGGAGGTGGAGGTTGCAGTGAGCCAAGATCGCACCACTGCACTTCAGCCTGGGTAACAGAGTGAGACTACATTTCAATAAAGAAAATAAAAAGTAGAGTCAAAACAAAAATGAGCTTCCTGTATTAAGGAATCAAAGCCTTGTATTTATCAAGATTTACCAGGGTGTATCAAATATGTATCCTAGATATCTTGAGGTAATTGGGGAAATGGTTGTCAGAATTATCGTCTTACTGTCTTTTTCTGCAGTTTGACATCAACAGGTGAACTCCAGTATCTGGTAGCTACATTGATAATAGGACCTCACATTCTCTCTTTTCAAAGGGAACTCATATACTGAATTATCAGAGCCCAGATGAAATCCAGTTAATAGCTGAAATTGCTGTTTTCTTTAGTGTGTTGCCTTATCTCTTTTTAACAAGCCTTACTTACTAGGGTAATTGCACTGAATTCAATCCATTATCTATGGATTAATTCATTAGAGTGGTTTAAACTTTTGGAAAATGGATGGTTTTTAACAGTCCTCCCCTCCATTCCACAAATTGACACTGTAAAACACGTCTTTGCCATTTTTATAGAGGCTCCAATTCATGAAATAAAAATCAATGAAGACATTTCCTTTCCAAGCCCTCATGTCATTGTTATGCTCCCTTGGTTGCAAGGAAAGCCTTTGGGTAAACGGGAGGACAACTCTAATCAGAAAGAGAGTCATTGTCTTCAGGAAAGCGTGAACAAATGCATTTCTGGGCCAGTGACCTTACCACTGTGGCGGCCCCCAGTGTTACTGCCTTTGGGGATGCAGCTACAGAACCAGACTGTCCTTGTTGGTTGGGGCTGGTGTGGGAAAATGCCTAGAAACCCAGACCCAGCCCTTTTCTGAAAGCAAAATAAGTTCGATTATTATGAGAGTGCCAATGATTTCCCTTTTGCTTGATGTCCTTATCAAGTGCTTTTTACATTTCGTCGTATACAGAAGAGGTTCCAACTGTTCTAACAGGCGATATCAGAATCACCTGGAGCTTAAAAAAGAACACAGTTCCCAGGAATCCATTCCCTAGAACTCGTGATTTAGTACATCTGGGCTAGTGCCCAGGAATGTTTGTTTTTAAAAAAGCTTCAGGTGATTCATATGCAAAATTCATGTTTATAAGCTACTGACCTAGTCATGTTTCTGTTTTCTTTTTAAAAATGACCACTTAGCCAAATGAATAAGGAAGACTGGAATTGTTTTATGTATGACACCAATCAATCAACGGTTTTAGTTCTATTAAATATATCAGCCAATTTGGGAAGCTAGGACAGATACACATAGCATGAAAATCCAGATAATATTGTCCAACCTGAGACCATTCTATGTACCTGAAGAACCTTGCCTCCCTCAGTGGCTTTCTGATCACATTTTGAGAATAGTAAAGACAAATATTGACAATCCTTTTCAATTTGTGGAATATCTGGGTATCATAAAAGTTAGACATTACAAAAACATTGTGTAGTAGTTTTTAAATATGCTCACAAATTCTTTGACACTTCCCTCCAAAGGCAGAGCCTAATCTTTCTCTCCTTTAATGTGGGCTGGATTTAGTGACTCACTTTTAAAGAGCCGAATGTGGGAGAAATAATGGTGGGTCTAAGGATGGGTCCCAAAGCTGGGTCATAAAAGAGATGTCTTCTTCTTTTCTCTTGACTCTCCTGCTTTGGTGGTTACAAGGTAGGTCATGAGGACATTCAACCAACCTGTGGAGGAACTCCAGCAGAGAAAAACTTAAGCTGCCTGCCAACAACCAGCATCAACTTGCCAGTCATTTTAATTAAGCTACCCAGAAAAAAAGATTCTCCTGCCACAGTGAAGCCTTCAGATGACCTCAGTTGGGGCAGATGTCTTGAATGGCAACCTCATGAAAGGTCTTGAGCCAGAACTGCTGCATTATTCCACTCTCAAATTTCTGATCCACAAGACTGTCAGAATTATTAAATGTTTATTATTGTAAACCATGAAGTTTTGGGGTAATTTGTTACGGAACAATAGATAACTGATATACCTGAGCAGACTTTTCTTATCTAACTTACATTGTTTTTTACCTCTGCCTTTATTTATTCCTTATCTGGTATACACAGACACATAAAAAATGATCACACATACACATCAGCAAATATTTCATAATTTATAAGCATTGTTTTAAGTAAAGTACCTAAAAATCTTGATAAGTAATGGTTTATTAATAATAACAGTTTGGATGGCTTCAGTGAGGTGGTATGTGATAATAAAATAATTAAGGTAAACATGAACTGAAAAAAAAATCTTAATAGTAGGGGAGAGACTGTAGCCAGGGAATGGTCTTACATTTTACAAAGCCACATCATCACACATGAAATTAAAATTAATTGGCAATAACAGACAGCTGCTATAGGCAGTATGCAAAAAATCATCTTAGTCCTAGCTTTGCAAACATTGTTTGAAGAGCAAATTCAGAAAAGGAGTTGCTACGATGAAAATATATCTGATGAAGATGAACTCTGAAAGTCTAAACATGTCTCTCTGGGAAAAGGTGAAGTGACAGCTCTCTGCTTAGGGGTAAAACAGCTATGATTTAAGGAAGTGATTTGCAAAATGAGGCCTCAAGGAATGGAATACTGAAAATCAGCCAATAACTCAGAACTAGGTGATGAAAGATGTGGACCTAGTTAAGAGGGTGAATAGTTTCTTAATGAAACAGAATGGATATCAATGCAACTAGCACCTTGTTTATAGCTCTCTATATTATGTATCTACAGATAAACACTTCAGCTAAGTGTTTGGTAAGCAGATTATAGACTATATTTTGTCATTCCCAACAACTCTTCTTGTTATGAAGCCTTAAGTTAAAATAACACAATCAGTTCTTGTTAAGAAAAAGTTCTTGAATCCTCAAGTCACAGCTAGCAGAGTCAAAATATTAGAGGCTCAGAACACACCTTTTAAGTGGATGAGTAACTTGTTACATGTCAGGATTTTTGTCTTTGAGAGGATAAGATGCAGTACATAAGTTAGATGGCAAATATTGGCAAATAAAACATGAAAACCACCTAACTTTCTTTCAACTTTTTTTTTTGAGATGGAGCCATGCACTCTCGCACTGTCGCCTGGGCTAGACTGCAGTGGTGTGATCTCGGCTCACTGCAACCTCCGCCTCCCAGGTTCAAGTGATTCTCCTTGCCTCAGCCTCCCAAGTAGCTGGGATTATAGGCACCCACCCATCACACTCAGCTAATTTTTTTTTTTGCACGTTTAGTAGAGACAGGGTTTCACTATGTTGGTCAGGCTGGTCTCAAACTCCTGACCTCGTGATCCAACTGCCTCTGCCTCCCAAAGTGCTGGGATTACAGGCGTGAGCCACTGCGCCCAGCCTTGACTTTTATTTTAGATTCAGGTACGTGTGGAGGTTTCTTATAAGGGTATACTGTGTGATGCTGAGATTTGGGGTATAATAGAACCTATCCCCCAGGTAGTGAGCGTAACATCCAACAGGTAGTTTTTCAATGCTTCCTCCCTCCCTCTCTCCCCACTCTTGTAGCCCTAAGTGTCTACTGTTCTCATTTTGTGTCCATGAGTACCCAATGTTTAGCTCTCAATTATCAGTAAGAACATGCAATATTTGGTTTTCTATTTCTGCATTAGTTTGGTTAGCATAATGGTCTGCATCCATGTTGCTGCAAAGGACATAATTTTGTCCTTTATGGCTGTGTACTATTCCATGGTGTATATGTTCCAGTTTCTTTATCCAATCCACTGTCGACGGGAACTTAGACTGATTCCTCATCTTTGCTATTGTGAGTAGTACTGCAATACATATATGAGTGCAGGTGTTCTTTTTGGTAGAATAATTTATTTTCCTTTGAGTATAAACTTAGTAATGGAATAGGTGGGTCAAATAGTAGTTCTAGTTTTAGTTTTCTGAGAAATCCCCGAATTGTTTTCCACAGTGGCTAAACTAATTTACATTCCCACCAACAGCGTATAAGTTCTCTTTTTCTCCACAGCCCACCATCATATGTTATTTTTTGACTTTTTAATTATAGCCATTCTGACGGGTGTGAGATGGTATCTTATCATGGAAAATACCTAACTTTTAAATACATTATTCAAATCTCCCAAAAGAGATAGATTTCCTTTTACTATAATGGGAAAAAAAAATTAAAAAAGGAAACAAAACCAAAACAATCAGCATCTCCACTAGCGCTCCAGACACTCTCCAAAACTTAGCAGTTGCACAAGCAGAACAAACAAAGATCCATACAAGAGTCGTTCTTGCTAGATTCCTTCTTATTGCCGGGATTCCTTCTGAGGCCACTGTGAAGCAGCCAGGTGTGCAGTAGTGGTGCATAGTGGGGAGCTCGCTCATCTAAAGGCATTCAAATTCAGTAATATAAAAAAAAAATCCCTGTGCAGGTAAACAAAATCCTGTTGGCTGCAATGTATCATTCAGACAGCAACATTGTAAGAATGACTGGTTTGGTGGTGAGCTTAAGAAGGAAAGTGAAATTGCACTGACTAAGTCAACTGGGGGTGGGAAATCTGAAAGAAGGTAAAAAAATATATCCTGTGTTTTTTGAAACAATAAAGAGAAACCCAACAAGTTGAGAAAAGAGAACTCAGTCTTTCCTAGTAATTTTCTGTCGAAATCATGTTACTGAACAGAACAGGACAACAAAAATAATAATAGATAGACTCCAGTATTAGAAAATAAAACAAATGCAGTCTCCCCCTTTTTTTTTTATTCAGAGGAGGAGAAGGGGACTTATTCAATGATCTGCATTCAAAGCAGTTGGCCTTGGAACAAAAACTAGGGCCCTATTTCTTGAGCTAAGAGCCTGAAAAGCAAATATCACCCTTTTGCTATCTTGTGCAATGTCTTACTGCAACATTTTATTTGGGGGCAGGGGGACAAGATTTTAAGAGATGTTTTAAAGAAATGCTTAAAACAACACAAAATGCCTTTTCTCTTTTCCCTGCCACAAATAAAAACAACTACATTTTGTTATGAAACAGGTCAAGCAGCATCAAGAACAAACTGATGATGACACAGTGCAGCTTTGACAAGACAGCAGAAGAAGGAATTATCGGAAAGCAGCAAACAAAACGAAAACTCTGAAGGTGAGATGAAGGAATCCCCACCCTCCTGGTCTCCTCATCCCTCTTTCTGGCTAAGGGTTTGTTCTTGTCATCCCTGGAGATGGTACTTTAAGCAACTGTCATGTCTACAGTGTATGAGGGATTTTCAAAAACACAATGTACCTGGACCAGGAATAATACTCACCCATGAACCATATGGAATGACTTAATGCTGATTCTTTTCCTCTGCTCTATATTATAGAAGAAATAATGATGGGTCTAAGGACAGGTCCCAAGGCCCATCTAAATGTTCTTTCCTCTTTCTAAAATATGAATCGGTGAGTGAGGAATCTATACCTTTGCCAGTATTTGGAAAGAACTTGGCCAGAGGTAGCTTACTCTGAGTCTCAATACATTGTTTTATCTGAGGCTTCTTCTTTTAAAAAAGTTGTTTAATGCAGGCAATACGGGCTTTTAAAGGATGGCATGCTTTATACTGCTATGCTTTTATGCAAAATTTTCAGTCCTCAGCTCTTGGATTTCAGAGGTTTGATGGTATGAATAGCCCAGAGGGGTGCTTCTCATCACGTCTCCCTCAGCCAAGCTGCTGTTTACTTTTTGATAATAAAATCAAATAAACCAAACAGAACAAAAGTCGAAATATAATTAATTTCCCAATTTCACTCATTTGGCTTGCATTAATAAAGATAAATTGCTGGTATGTAAAAAATTGAAACACTTATGTAATCTTATTAAGATCCAGTATATAAAATAGTATAAACACAGGCAGCTGTCAGCAGGAGTCTCTCATGAATATACACACATATTAGCCTAAACATGTTTGCCTTTAAGATTTTTATAATGTAGTACCAACTTCTTGTGAGAAGTAAAAATGAGGCCAAGTCTCAAATTTCCTGTGCCTTAGAATTTGTTGAAAATGCATGTTAACAATTCTACTCTCAGAAATTCCAAATTCATAAGCCTGCAAGTGAGGCCTTGGAATCTCCATTTTAACTAATCTCCCCTAGATGACTTTGATGCAGGTGGGCCATGACCACATTTTGATACAATCCAGCTCAGTTTATCCAATAGACTTGTTAATTGCTTACCTATATTAGGTATCCCAGGGATTCAGGGATGCAATAATGAATGAGGTAGTGTCTTTCTGAGCTCAGAGTACAGTGGTAGTTGCATGAGTCTACTTGTGTCTATATAGCCTTTCTCCATTTCTATACCCAGTCAAAGGGAAAGGGATAGGGGAAGTTCTTATCCCCTTAGAAATATTACAGGCAGTGAACTAATGGTTCTGAATTACCTTTATCACAGCACAGAAGGTCCCAAAAGACCTGGCCCCTCCCTACCTTTCCCTGGATCCTGCCATTCTTCCCTCTCCATGGTCTTCCCATCTTAGGGTCTTTGACGTGCTCTCCTCAGACCACACTATGGCTTCTTTAAAGTCATTTAGGTTTCAGCTCAAATGTCCCTAACCACTGTACAGCCTTCTCTGACAACTGAATCTAAAGCACCAACAGTAGATTCTCTCCAAAGACATTATCCCGTTTTATTTTCTTTGCAGCAAGTATCATTATCTGAAATAATCTTATTCATTCATTTATGTAATTAATGCCTGGTCCTTCCAATAAAATGCATGGAGACCTTGTCTTTCTTTTTCGTGTTGTAGACTTTGCTCCCAGCATAATATCTGGCACACATCATTACTTATTAAATATTTGTTGAATGGATGAGTAAATCAAAGGATAAATAAATGTTCAAAGTCTTTCCCATCCTGTCTCTCTTCTTACTTCTTAGTGTTGATATTGGGATCTGCAAGAAAATGGATGTATAAGGGACTCGAAAATCTAAAGCAGCTATAAATGCAAAATATTCTCAAATCATTACCATTATTAATTATTCAGAGCTGGTTGTGAATTGAGACATTATCTTTTTTTATGGAGAGAAACCAAGGAACTGCACTTGTTATTTAGGGGTTAGGGAAAGTTGGGGATAAGGAAGACCAAAAAATAACCTGGGACGTGAAGAGAGACCAGAGCTCTAAATCTCTTTCAGAATCAAAGATGAGTCAAAACATTTCTCCTCCCAAGATTGCTTCTCTTGAGAGTTGAAAGAGGAGAGGACTGTAAGTCTAGAGTGGTATTTCTGTCATTTACAAATACCAGCATCTCAAGTGAGGCAAAGCTGAATTGATATATGTTCTCAAAAGACAGCTTTTCTATAGCACATTTTGAGCTCAGTTTTTAGGAAAAACAAATAAAAGCTGAAAAGCAAAGTTTTAGCTAACAGGGTTTAAGTTAGATATTTAAATCCACCATAACCTTATTAAAAAGGAAGACACATAATCCCAACCTATTCACAAGTTTTAAAAAAAAAGGCCATGAACAGTCTTTAAGAGTCATGCACTTATTTTTAAAATGCTTTTCAGTAAATTATGATCAAGAGCAAATTGAAAGGTATTGCAGGCTCATACTGAAAAGGGATAGCTTGAGGCTTGCTTCTTGGGAATGTGTGAATTGTTCTGATTTCCCCTTCCAAGTGCTCCCTGCAGCTGTGCCCTGTCCTCTTGGTTTACACCGATTACCATTATTAGGGAGACATTTTCTTAATTGCATGTACCATTGTCAGATCTAAGGGCAGGTCTGAATTAGACTGCAGATGCTCAGGCTGCCCTGCATAACTAACCACATGGCGGACCACTGACCTCTGAGAAGGTTAACAGGCATTTATTGACTTTTCACATTTAACACAACCCTACTCTTAAAATACATACATATATTCATTATTAATGACGCTTTGCTTCTAATCATCCCAAAGAGATTTCCTCTGGTTCTACAGCATAACCTCCAGATCAGTATGGACCACATTAGTGGTGGTAGAAAAGAGTTATACAACTTGAATTTTTGTCCTACCATGAAGCTGTCAGTCCTATTAATTTTTTTAAAAGGAGGAGTAACAGAGAGAGGTCTTGATATGCCAGTGAACGAAGTAGCAAAGTAGGAGTGAGCAGGTTTACCCAATGCTTAAGGCTAACAAGGGCCACAGGACAAAGTCACAGGGAATGGTTTGCCTGATTTTGGTCTATTAAAACATTGCATGCATTAAATATATCTTCTATTAGTAGGAGGGCCAGTGCTTTAATAGGTCTAAGCACTTTAATGCACAATTTCTTTTAATCCTCAGGACAACTGTGAGAGTCAATGTCTCAGGTCTCCATTTTACAGATGAGGAAACGTAGGGAATGCTAAATAACTTCCTTAAAAGCACAGAGCTGGTAAGTGGTAGCAAGAGGATCCCATCCGCATGAGTCTTACTCCAGAGACCATGCTTTTAATGTGCCCTGTAATTCCATAATGCCCTCCTCTAGGTTCAATTTCACAGATGAGGAAACAGGGCTCACCAAATTCTATGCCTTGTCTAAAGTCAGAATGCCAATCTCTGACAAAGACTGGAAACTGGCGCACTTGATTTCCAGAAGAAAAGATCAACTCTTTATTTAAAAATGCAAAAAGGTAGCAGAATAAAGCTGCTACTTCCTTTCATTTATATATAAGTCCTTTCATGTTGTTACTGGTGACACAATAATGACCTGTGCAGTGACGAGAAAACAAATGGAATTATCTTCCCAGTCAATTCGCAATAGAAAACAAAAACCAAACAAAACAAATGAAAAAACTGTATTTCCGTAGTCTCCAGAAAAACAGGAAGATCTAGAAAACTGGGCAGTGTTTCCACGTGGCTATGTCACGGGATTTGAGGAGTGAGTACCCCCATAAATGAAATATACACTCCCCAGTTTGCCTCAGTGACAACCACCCCAATTGTCTTTCTAAAAGGGGGTACTCACTACTCAAAGACCTGTCTTCTTCACTCATTTACCTGAACTGCCTACACCCCCTAACTAGGTAAATTTTTAGGACTCCTAGTATAGAACCTCTTTTTGTGGGGACGGGAAGTGGAGAAAATAGATACCTTCATACAGCGAAAATGGTACTCAAATGAACATAAGTGACAGATGATGGGGGAAAGAGATGGAAAGCCTCTAGCTGAGAATATCAAAAGCAGGTTGCTTAACAAAACATGAGAAAATGTACTGCAAAGAAGGCTGATGGACTCGCAGCCTCATATCCCCAAACACAGGTGACTGGGACAACTATTCTGCTTTGCTATAGTTATACACGGACTTAATGAACTTATAAGTAGAATAAGTAGCTTCCATTATTCACAGACATTGAGTGAGTTCTGACATGCACCTAAGTGAATGATGCTCATCATGTCTGCACATTAGAATCACTTAGGAAGTTTAACATGTCTGGCCCAGACAAAATGAATAAGTGAATGTGGAAGTAGTTCCAGGAAGAAGGCCCCAGAGGATTTGATTCTAATACATCTCCAGTGTTGATAACTACTCACCATTTAACAGGATAAGGGCACAAGCCTGAAGGGGAGAGGAGAGTGTATAGGGGGTGGTTAAGAGCATACCCTCTGGAGTCAGGCTTTCTGGGTTCAGCCCCAGCTCTGCCACCCACAAGCCAACTATGAGTGACCCTGGACAACCAGTTCTGCTAAACTCTAAGCTAGCAATGGAGTAAAATTAAAGAGAGGGAATACACGCAAAGTGCTTAGAATACTAATCACTAGATAAGTGATAACCATTATTATTGCCATCGTATGTTGCTGATGGCTTTGATTCCCATTTGAGGAGCAGGTAATTAGTGATAAATTTTGTCACGGTCCTCCGAAATTAGGTATCACTTCAAGACCTCCCATCCCAAGCATTGCACCAAACTGAAGCAATGACAATTAATGAGCAATTTCAGAATCCAAGTCCATCACAAAGTACTTAAAAGAACAGATGGCTCAGCCGTCACTGGGTCCCATCTTGCTAAGGTACAAAATTCATATGTGAACAAAATTAATTAATTTATTCCTTCATTCTGAATATATGCGGAGAGTTTACTATGTAGCAAGCATTGTGCTAGCACAGTGGTTCTTTTTTTACTTGACTCTTCGTCCATGACTTTTCTTTCCATTTGAATATTCACCAGTTAAATGCACATGAAGACAATGCTTAAAGCACAGTGTTAGGCTCGGTGGCTACAAAGACTGTTCAAGCACGAAGCCTCTACTAGGGGGTATTAGAGGTGAGTGGGTAAGAAATGCACGCAACATATACAGAGGTAGAAGGAGAGAATATGAATCTGCAAAAGGCTAGTGATATCTGAGTGTCAGTTATTAAAACAAAATTAATTTAATGTAGATCAAATAGAGATCAATACTTGCTGGTAGCAGTTTAGTAGTTAATGGACTAAAACAATACATTGAATTTTTGACTTTTTGTTTTGAAGTAATTTAAGGCACACAACAGGTTGTAAAAACAGAGAGTTCTCATGTAGCCTTCACTCAGTTTTCTCCAAGATCATTTTACATAACTGTAGCACATTATCAAATCCAGAAAATGGACACTGGTGTAACACCAAGTAACTAAACCACAGACCTTACTGGAATTTCACCAGTTTTTACAGGCACGCATTTGTGCATGTGTGTGTTTATGTGTGTAGTACTATGAAATTTTTATGAAATGACCATACAGTTATTTTAAAATGCAGAGGAAATATGCAAAAAAGTTGCATCTCAAGGTGACACGATTTACAGAAGGGAACAAGCAACTCTTAAAACTAGGGCACCAATTGGAAAAAAATAAAGCATCATAATTTCCAACACAGAAGCTCTGCTCCAACTGGAGTTCTGAGCAATACTTGTGTAATGTTTATAGCAGATTGTATCACAAAGCCTTAAACTGGAAGTTGCATTTGTATAAGCACAAGGGAGAGAGGTAGATATGCAAAATGCAAAACCAGATAATCATCATGGAAGTTTTCCCACAGAACAAATGCTCAATCTAAGTCAGAAGTATGAGACACCTACATTTTCAAATATTTTAGTTGTGGAAGTGAATTAAAAAAAAACAAATGTAACTGGAAAAATTATTGCCTTATATAAGCATGCATTGTCCATTTTATGTTTGAGTAAATCAAAAGAAGAAGAAAACAATTACATTGTTTGTTTCCTCATGTTTTTCATCACAGCAAACAGAAATGCAGCCCACCATTCCCTCCCTCTCTTCTTTTCTCTCTTCCTTCCTCCCCTTATTTCTTCAGAAATAATTCTGAAGAATATTGAAGATTTGATTTTCCTAATACCCTTACAGTCTTTTAAATGAATGCATATATGCTCATAATTACAAGTAAGGCATTTGCTATTTTGCATCAGTGGAATTTAAGAAATTAAAAACCAAAAGGGAGTTTTCAGGAACACAGCAGAATTGCCTTTTTAATAATAGATTTGGCTCCTCTAATCCATTCTTAATCTAATTAAGACAATGAAGACGATTGGACTGCCATCTCAAAAAATGGCAAGAATGCTATAAACAGAGTGCAATAAAGTGATCAGTTCACACCCCATCAAATTTACTCACAGTCTGAATAACAGCTCTTATTTTCTGTTACATTTTTACAATTTAACAAATGTTTTCATTTGGTTTCCACCACTTTATCTTTAAATCAAGCACACGCTACAGGACTTCTAGTTCTGGCAAGTGCGTCATATCTGGTGAAGCAACATCTAGTGTGTGATTATGGAACCCTACAAATTGATGCTAACATCTCCAATAAGCAAAGATAATAATTAAGTGGTAAACCTCTGGCATTAAAAACAGCAACGGTATTATTAATACCCAAATGGGCACCAAAATAAACAGCATTGATGGAATTTAATTAAATGATTTTATGATTGTGTATTCTTTGCAAGCTCAGCTGATTACACAGTTATTCTTGAACGGGCATTTAAATCTGGAAGCTAAGATTCTATCTAATGGCCTTTTGTTCAAATATTTCTTAGGGGGAAAAAAGGTAGATTTTTTTTTCTATCAAAAGTAGAAATGGATTAACATAGGTAAAAATGAGTTGGTTCTGGTCTCCATTTCCACTACCAGCAAAAGGAATATTAACGTTCAAACTAATTGTCGATGGCTCGCCTTTCTTTTTGTTCTTAAGTGATGAGTAACTCTGGAAGAAAATAGGCTGTTTGCTGTCTCCCTTAACTATAACTAAGATATTCTGACTGTTTATTCAATGATGGTACTAAAGGTTCAAAAAAATCTGCCATGTCCCAGGTCTAAGTCCCTCCCCCAAAGCCCCAACTGAAATCTGTGGAATGCCACCTAGAGCATTTATCATATTCTGAAATTATGCAACTAAAGATATCTTACTGTGTATTTTTGCAGAGGTTAAAAAATACAATAAATAATAACTAAGAAAGACAAAATGAGTCAAGGAGTATCAATCTCAGGTTCAAGGATCTACAACTTGCTAATTACTTTGTTAAATACAAAATGAAATAAAAACAACCAAACAACAACAAAAATAACATCTGCATTCTAAAAGGCATCAGCAGTCAATTTCCCCATCAGTGAGACGTAATAAGGATAATGTTTATTGCCCACTAATCCTTAAGGAAAAATCATCATGAACAAATATTTCTAAACATATAGAAAAAAAATTCACCCCACCCCTTATTATTCACAGTAACAGGACAGTACAGAATAGAAATATTGTTATAATAAAAATCCTTATTAGTTGACAAAAATGTATGTTTTGTTCTGATTGAGATAAAGTTGTTTGGGATGTATATGAGTATTGTCAGGAGCTCCATGCAGTTCTCATAAATTACAATTTCACCCTTAGATTCCTCATTTACATAAACATGACTAATATGAAGAATGCCAAACCCCCACAGTGAGATAAAGGCAGCGTTTGCTTCCAGTCAGAGCCATCAATGGCGATGAAGTGCACAGATAGGCGAGATCACCCTCTCTTATGCTCTAGGAGGGTTTCCTGCTTACCCTATGGAAGAATGGAAGGAAAAGGGGAATGAGGGATTGATATGCTTTAAGAAACTAACTGCCAGGTGACAGAGATTGCATGAAGCCGGAAGTGACTTGCCTTGATTCTCCTAGCAATGCCCATTTCTCCTTGTTTATTCACCCATCCCTTGGGGTAGGCCACACATTCTTGCTCATTTTGATGTGCTTCTCTTTTCCTCATGCAGCCAGAAAAACACAGACTGGAAAGCCTTCCTTTTATTTTGTACAGTCCTAGCCTATGAAGTTACCCTAAAACTGTTTTCTACTTCCCAAACATAAGAGCGAAGAAAAAAAATTTCCTCTCTTGCTCTAGTTAATAGACTATACAACTCTACAGTTGTCTTATAAGAAGTGAAAGTAGCAGAATTGTAGTGAAACTAACCAACACACAGAGGCCTGGGGCCTGGGGCTGTCTTCCTATGTTACCACCACCTCACTGAATGATCCCAAAGGAGCCAAAAAGTGACCGTGACCTTCTCATTGGATGAAGGAGATGATCCTGTGCAAAATGTGGAAAAAGGGATGAGACTTAGGGTGACAAAATAATCCACTGGGAGCCAAAAATGGCTTGCAGACAGGTATTGTTTATTCCATAATTACGTTCATACACTTTTTGAATTAAAGAGATTCAAAAGATACACAATTTCTCATAAAAGCCAGGCACTATGTTTTAAAGTAGAAGATTGGTACACTCAAGTTTATCAGTTGAATAGTAGCATGTACCTCCAGCTAGCTCCAATTATGTGATTTATTTGTCCAGACAAAGACAAGTAAACTTGGACGAGCTAGGAACTTAAAAACACCCTGGATGCTATGATTTCTAAAGATTCCTAAAATTTAAAAATTCTGATTTATTAGGAAAATCTCGTTGATTTTCAAATGCTTTTCTATACTAAAGCCAAGAAAAAGAAAAACAAACAATAAACATGAATAATTTTTTTTAACTTAGAGAACATATAGGATTTTAAAACTAGTGATTTCTACATAAAATTTCTTCCACCATTGCATTTTAAAAACATACTTAGCAGGTTATTTACTTATTGGTATTTTCTTTATAGCTGTGTTAAAATATGACACTAACACTCATACATATACATAAAGCCTGACTTATTTTCTTAAAAAGGGAGCAAAAAGGAGAACGCATATGTTTTAAAAACCAACTGTCTGGTCCTGGTCGAGCATAAACTTGGCTTTCTGTGACCTGGGGCATGGATGTATGCTGCTCATCTTTCTCTGTGGGTGACACTGGGCTGGTTCCTAGTGTCACTGCATTTAGTAATGGCTGATATCAGGGGACCTTTAGGTTCAATTACCAACCTTTACAGATGAACAAACTGACCTACCAGATGTCCTCAGTTTCCTGGCTCCCTGCCTCTACTTCTTATCAGATAGTTAATTCTGGCCAAAATAACCATCCCTTGGAGTCTTCATTTCTTCATTTGTAAACAAGCAAGATACTGGTGATATCCATCTCACTGGGTAGTTGGAGAATTAGATGAGTATGTGCAGAGCCCCTAGTACAACTCTGGTTTGTGATAATAACAGCTGCCATTTGTGGAATGCAGATTATCTTCGCAGTAACCCCATTAGGTAAGCAATATTATTATCGTGATTTTGCATACTAGAAAATGAAGACATCTAGATGGTAAGCGACTTGCTCAGTATTGCAGCATAAGTGGTGGAGCCAGTGTTGGAACTCACAGAATCTGACAGCAGAACATGGGTTTTTAAGCTCTGTGTTCTGTGGATCATGCGCTTCGTATAGCACTTGATAGCTGGTAGTTGCTATTAATTTTAATAATGATAGCCTTTTTAAAATCAGATCTGACTCTTCCATGCATATCTTTACCTGCTTATATCTGCCAACAGGAATTTTTTTATTCACAACCCCGTTTCCTTAGCTGGAGTCCAAAGTTTGTAGTTTTGTATGTCAAGCAAATATGTCTATTTTGTTACTGGAAACTCTCCAGTGGACAGTTCCATTTCTGAATAAGCCTCTTGAAGATTTTCCAAATGCCACCATTTGGAAAATCTCAGAGTTGAATGCTGCCACATTTGTCATTTGACGGTCTCATGTCATCTAGGAGGTCAAAGAGAAGTCATATATTAAAGTTTCTTTCAAAACATCCCGTACGTCAGGGCTATGCTACATAAATGTAGCATGTTTGTAGTCTTGTGTATGATAATAATTTGTCAAATACAATTCACTGAGTCCAATTGAAATTAATGAAGGGTGTAAAAATGACAGCTATCTGACATATTCCAAATCTCAATTTGACATTTACAACCTTTTAAAGTTATTTTTAAATGCAGCAGTGTTGAAAATGTATTGAATATATCATATGCTACTAAGCCACTGTTGGATGATTGGGTATGTAGCCATGGAAATTAACACAAGGTCACATTCCTGAGTCTTTAAAAAAAATCATGTGGTATGCCTAGATGTAAAGAAAGTAAGGCAACACATCTTGCAAAAGTTAAACAAATGCCACATTAACTTATCTTTGGGGGATGGGTGACTGTTTCCATGGAAATGCATGTCTTGATGGAAATTGACCTTGCTACAGGTAGACACGTGCTTGTGTGAGGTTAGTAATGAAGGGGTCGGAGCAGAAAGCAACAGATAGCAAGGATCGGCTCTATTTAGGATACGTGCTGATGTGAGCTGGGGGTTGCAGTGGGCAAAAGAAGAGAACAGGGTCAGACACTGGAACTCAGGTTCAAATCCTGGCTCCAGTAACTCACTAAGTTCTTACCTTGGACATGACTTTGTGAATTCATTTTTTAATTTTTAAACTAAAATGAACAGCGTGACAGGCTTGTAGGGTGGAGGAAATATGGATCAATGGAGGCAAATATGTATGAAATTGCTTCAGAGTATTTGGAACATGATACAAAATGCAACTTGTTATCATTTGCTATGGTCTGAATGTGTCCCTCCAAAATTCATATGTTAAAACCTAATCCTGAATGTGATGGTTTCAGGAGGTGGGATTAGGTCATAAGGGAGAAGCCCTCATGAATGGAATTACTGCTCTTAAAAAAGAGGCCCAAGAGAACTGCCTTGCCCCTTTCACCACGTAAGACACAGCGAGGAGGTGTCATCTATGAACCAGAAAGCAGACCTTCACCAGACACCAAATCTGACCTGATTTGGACTTTCCAGCCTCCAGAAATGTTAAAAACAAACATCTGTTGTTTGTAAACTACGTAGTTTATGGCATTTTGTTATAGCAGCCAAAACAGACTAAGCCATTATTTAATCTACCTGTTAAATATCCTCTAACTACCCCCCTATCTGAACTTTCTTGACAAACTCTCCCTTCCTCCTAGCATGAACATCCCAACCCCACCTTGCTCATGTAGGTATGTCCAAGCAGAGAGGGAGGGGATCCAGGGAAGGATGCGGTATTCTTCCGTAGTACCTCCTGAACGCAATCTGGAGCAGGGTTTTCCCCACCTTCTAGCAGGATTGTATATTCTGGGGAGATCTGGTCTAGGGCCAGACCCCATGGGCGCTGGGCATCCTACGCCTCTGTTTCATCCATAGTTGCTCCTCTTTGATCTGTTTTATATATTGCAGCATGAAAGAAAACCTGATATTAAAGGAAAAAAAGTAGAGATATTGATAATGTCAAATGCTAGTCTGATCTGTAAAGAAAAAGGTACACTATGAGTGGTAGTTTATTGAGAATAGGAATGAGAAAAAGTAGAATCTAGCAAGCAAACCCCTGGGGAATAGTCAGAAGCTTATTGTGAAGGTGAATATTTTGGGAAGGCACATAGCTACAGAGGGCATGTCCATAGCAGATGACCATTTCTGCCTGTAAGATAATCTACATTAAACCAGCAGGAGATATAGATTCCTCTTGGTTTTCCCAGGGCTTAGTCTAGTGCTGGACACAGAGAAAGGGTGTAATAAAATTTGATGAATGAATGCACCTAAAAGGGACTGTCTCCTTTTGAATCAGAGGGCTTAATACATTGAAGCTTCCTGGCTTATGAATCTGAGAAGAATGTAATGAAGAGCCAATCACAGATCATATATTTTCCCCTGAAAAGAAAAATTGATGGTAACTAAAATATCCAGTGGAAATGAACCAGCCTGATCATCCAGAAACATTTATCTAAGACTTCTGGAATAAGACAAGAAAGGAATCAAACATTTAACAAGTTTTTTATTCAACCTAGCCCATCTCAAGCTTATCACTCTAGCTTATTATAGTACTTGGAAGAGTGAATTCAAAAGAAGCCTGTGATAGGATATAAGAAGTAATATATATTTGCTTTCTGTCCTTGATTCCTGGCACACAGCCCCTAAAACCCTCAGAATCTCTGGAGTGATGAGTATCTTTTGTATGCTAATGAGATGACCAGGGTCTGGGGGCCCCTAGATTGCTTCAGGATGGGGACTGCTTACCAGAAAGATCATGATTAGAGGGTTAAGATTTTCAGCATAGCCCCCAACCCCTGGAGAGAGAAGGGCTGAAGGTTGAGTCGGTCAA
Organism: Cacajao melanocephalus; assembly: GCA_963573385.1. Taxonomy (NCBI): domain Eukaryota; kingdom Metazoa; phylum Chordata; class Mammalia; order Primates; family Pitheciidae; genus Cacajao; species Cacajao melanocephalus. Next base: position 163,429 of record CAUYLG010008175.1, on the reverse strand, counting down.
CAATGACCAATAACGTTATCAATCATGCATACATAATGAAGCCTCCAACAAAATCAGAAGGACTAGGTTCAAGGGGTTTCCAGAGAGATGTACACACGGGGGTTCCTGGAGGGTCATGTTTCCGGAGAAGGCATGAAAGCTCCACACCCCTTTTGTCCTATACCTATCCTATACCTTGTCCTATGCTTCTCTTCCACCCGGCTGTTTGTCTGTATCCTTTGTGATACCCTTTACAATAAATGAGGAAATGCAATTAAAGTGTTTTCATGAGTTCTGTGAGTCGCTCTAGCAAATTAATTGAATTTAAGAGAGGGGCCTGTAGAAATCCTGATTTATAGCCGATCAAAAGTGTACATCACAACCTGGGGCTTGTGATTGGCATCTGAAGACGGGACAACTTGTGGGACTGAGCCCTTAACCTGTGGGATCTTACACTACCTCCACATAGATACTGTCAGAATTGAATTATAGAAGCCCCAGCTGGGGTTTGCTGGAGAGCTCATTGGTTGCTGGTGGAGAGAAATCTCCACACATTTTGGTGACCAGAAGTTAAGTATTCGGTGTTGAGTATGTGAGAGTAGGAAAAGCAGTTTGTTTTTTCCTATCTCATCAGAGAGCCAAAGGGGCTTCTCGTTGGCTTACAAAAGGTAGAATGAAGTATAACAAGGATTCTCAAATTCTAATGCAACAATCCCTTCCATGTACCCTACCAGAAGTTCACGCCCTCAAACCGTGATTTAGAGTCCTTGACTTGACCTTATAAAAAGGTAGTCGGTTGGAAGTTCCTAACCCAGCCCTCTTCCTTTTCTTTCTCTAACTTCTAAAAAATCTTAAAGTTTTTTTTTTTTTTTTTGCATGATCAGGCAAAGAAAAAAAGCAGAAATCAAATTCGTACTGACTAGTAAAGGAATTCAAGGAGAGAAGAATGGCTTAGAAACAGTTATGAAGCAGCCATGGGTGGCCCACACAGGCCACATTTAAACAAGTTGTATACTTTTGATTGGATATCCAAATACAATTGATAACTGTGGACTTGAGTCAACAGGCATAGGCAAGAAATATATCTCTACCTGTGTAACCCTGGGCAGCAACCTTCCTCGTTCTCAGTTTTTTTTATCTGTAAAATGGGAGTGGTAACATGTGACTGGCCTACTTTGAAGGTTCTTACAGCCAGACTATGAAACAAAGTGTATGAATAACACAGGCACCTATATGGTAAAGGAAATGATGATAGCAAGAAAGAAACCTATCCTCTACCTCCTTCAAATGACTTCCTAAGATTTCAAGATGAGGATAGCGTGCTTACTCATAAATAGCAAACAATCACTCCATTTATTTTTTTACTTATTTAATTAAAGTGTATAGGGTATGGATTTCCTCAACTGAGAAATTTGCTATTGCTTTGTCTGGCCACAAAGAAATGACAGCAGTCACTAAAAAGCAAAATCCCTGAAAAAATTAGAATCTGTTTCCCCTTCCAAGAGAAGGCGTTTGGGTGTCCCATCTGACAAGCTTTCAGTACCTCTCTTTACCAAAGCACAAAAGCATTTTCAAGAAACATTGGACAACCCTCCAAAAAAATGATGTTTTGTTTTTTTGCAAATCTGTAGGCTCCTGCGAGACACAAAGCAACAAGCTCTAGTCCATTAGTATGACAGGTAGCGCTCTTACTAACAACTGCTTTTTACTCCCTGTGACAAATGTGCTTGGTGCCATGGTTGACGTCTGTGTGGTAATCAGGAGTGATGGAGAGGGGACGTCGGCGCTGCCGAAAGTGCCCCCCGATTTAATGTGAACGATTTGTCAAACGTGCTGTGATAGCAATGCTGTCAGACCCGGGCAAGGAAGCACTCTGTCATCTTTGCACCAACCAAGGTCACTTTGGCAAGGAAAGGAGGGCTCTTGCCAACGAAATTTTCGTGTTTATGGGTGATGCGCGTGGCCTACTTTCACAACTTGATTTTCCTTCGATTACCAGATAACCATCTCAAAGTTTGGAAGACACTCCCCTCGGAAGATGCCTGCTACAAGAGACAATTCCCAAGGCGAGCCACCCGGCATGTCTGAGCACCAAAAACCAGAATAAGAAATATGAAAGCTAGGGTCTCATGTGAACCAAACACACTCAGGGGGCTTTGTTCCTGGCTGATGGTAGCTTTTTCATATTATACATGGTCAGTAAAATATTGACAATATTACGTATTAGCACAGTATTGGGTGGTATGACTTTCAGTTTTATACCATGACCTCTGGGCACCAAATATTTCCTAAGCATCCAAAGGGCCAAAGGATGTGGCTTCACATACGAGGAAGTAGTCTTCACATACTAGGCTCAATATGTTGGCCAAATGCTCTAAAACAAGAGGGAAAACAAACTGGATGAAAGAAAAGGAAGTGCATTTCTGTTATTAATAAAAAGAACCAAAAGCAATGGGCTATCTAGGGGTGGGTGGGTTAGCTATCTTCATTCTGTATTCTGTGATATTCTTTCAGCCTCCTTATTGCACCAGGCATATCGCCTAGACTAGACTGGAAGCAACACAGGGCAGGGACTCTATCTTACTAAATTTTGCATTCTTATCTACACAATATCTGCTCAGTAACTACTGATAGCATGAATGTCTATCATCCCCAGAAACAAATGCAAGACAATTCAGTAAAAGGACATAACGATCCATCCCAGAAATTGCCAACTGGGTGCCAGCACAGCATTGCATTTTGTTTGTGGATAAACAATATATGTGAAAAACAATGGCTTTGTCGGTGGGCGAGGTGGAATGTAAGGCCCAAAGTAATGGTCATTGACTGACAGCGTGCAGGCCAAATGGGGCACACGGGAAACATTCAAACTACACATATGTGTTATTTATACCAGTCAATGTTAGCCTATGAAATGCTTACTGTTTTGTTTTTGTTTTTTTTTTCACATTAGCTACTAACACTTAAGTATCAGGAGCTTTTACATAAAAGCCTGGATTTTGGATTCTCTGGGAGAACAAAACTCAATGGTCAAGCAGTGCTGGGCTGGGTATAAACAGCTGCCCCTTTCAGTGGGACATTCAGTCTCTGTTTTCCCAGTCCTGAGAGGAAAATGCCAGCTGCCGTTTGTCACCATGTTGGCACTATTACTTTTCTAAGAGTAGAGAGACATTTCTCTCTACTGTATTGTAATTACAAGTGACTCAGAGCGCTGAATGAAGCAGTGAATGATTTTTTAAGAGCCAGCCCTCTCTTTCCTCATTTATATGACCTGCCTGGGCCCTGTAGCTATTTAAATTTGTGACCCTTTAGCGATGCCCTCTTGCTGGATTGCCTTCCTGATATATTCAGGGAAGCAGCAGTTTCAGTTCAGGGCTACCAGAAAACCTGGCCTTCAAAGCTCTGATATACAAAACTTGAAATACTGATTTCACCTGAAGCTGCTCATCAAAGAATGAAAGTGGGTTAATTAAGATGAAAATGATATTTTTACAATCCTTTAGAGATGAGCAACCCTTTCGATATCTGTCATCTCATGTAATCTTCAGCATAGTTTGTAACATCATTCCCATTTCGAAGATGAAAACATTTAGACTTTAAGTAAAATTGCATCGCAACAGGTTGAAGAGTTAGGCCTGGCAAAAGCATCATATGCAAGTCTCACGGGCTAGGTCGAGAACACCAGTATTTTATTAAAGATTCCCAAATGACTCTAATGAGTAGTTAGGGTTGAGACCTACCCTCTTAGAATTATGGACTAAATGCTGGTGCTTCCCCTCATATGTTGAAGCCCTAGCCCCTCAATGTGATGGCATTTGGAGGTGCGGTTTTGGGAAGTGATCAGGTTTAGATGAGGTCATGACAGTGGGGTCCTGAGGTGAGATTAGTGCCTTTGTAAGAGGACACCAGAAAGAGTTGTCTCTTCCCATCCCTCCTTTCCCTCTCTTCCCCTTTCCTCCCTCCCCATGTCCCTTTCCCCCCAACTTTCTTGCCATTTGAGAATCAAAGACATCAAAAACCTGACCATGCTGGCACCCTGATCTCAGACTTTCAGCCTCCAGAACTGTGTGAAATAAGTGTCTGTTGTTTAAACCATCCAGTCTGTGATCTTTTGTCATAGCGGCTGGAGCTGACGAATGCACTTAGATTGCAGTTTTCCTTCTGCCATCACTATCCAGATTAAAGCAGTGCAAACACTGATATCTTGGCTCAAGGTCCAGGGCAGCCTGGATGAACACAGGTAGAGATAATGTAACAGAAATTGCTCTGGGCTGGGCCTCAGGGAATTGGAGTTTTAGTCTGGGCTCGAACAAGCTATGCCTTGGTTGTGTTGTAAGAGATATCTGATTAGAATTAGTGGTTTTCCAAAAGGGTAAATGCAGAAGCCCCTGAGGAAGCTTTTAACGTACAAATTTCCCTGGGCCCTATCCGTAACTCTTCTGGTCGGCACCTAAATATGCATATTTTAAAAAGGCTCCTTTCATGATCCTGATGTGAATTCCCAGGAAAGAATCACTTTCAGGAGATGATGAGGACTCTCCAGTGCTTATAATCTATGAGAAACAGCAAGGGAAGAAAACGGCCCATCAATATACCTGGTACCTGATCAGATATGATTACAGTATGAGAGTGTGGATGTGCTAAATGTATATATACATGCAGTTCAAAATTGAGTTCCCATTACAGAGTTACACTGGAAACTGGCTACCATGTAATATCTATTCTACCCAACGAAAATAAGGACTTGTATAACACATACTCCTCAAGTTTGCATGCAAGTGGCCTAATTATGCTCAGCAGCAGTGACTCCAGGGGAAGACTTCTCATTGGGGGCACAAAGCTGTATTTAAAGGGAGCACTTTGGGATGAACAGTTATTCACTGGCCCTTTTTGGATAATGTGACATTTCATCTGACGTGTCTGAAGGTCATAGTGTGCTCAACATTGAATGTTTATTCTTTGTTCGTATCCCTATACCATGCATCTAGACAAAGGCTGATTCATACTAGGTTCTTAATATTCAGTGATAAATAAACATGAAAGATTTTTTTAAATGACTACTGCTCTTTCCACGCTCCAGTTTATCAAGATGGTCTTTAAAAATAAAAATGAACATAGAATCGTATGCTCTTCTGCTTAAAGCCCTTTAATGACTCCCCACGGCCTGCAGTCACAGGGAAAGCGGAGAACGCTCAGTATATTTTAGGAACATACGTGTGATCTGGTCTGGACAGCATCTTAGATTTCATCTCTCACTGTGCTGACAAGGGATGACCTTGTCATTAATTGCAGTTCAAGAAACACACCTTGCCTCATGTCTCCAAGTCTTTGATCAAACCACATCCCTTTGCCTAGAATATCATCTTCCTATTTGTTTCCACAATATCTTTCAACATTTGGCTGTGTGAAATCTTTCTTAATCTGTGAAAGTAGAATCAATCATTCCATCGCTCTTTGCATTGTTGACAGACGTCATTCATGGTGCCTTTACACCTTATGCCACTCAATAGTTCTACATTTTTTTCTTCTATTCATCTGCAAATCACCAGATGCCTGATCCTAGGTTTGCTTATATCCCTGGCATCTGCCAAAATCCTTAGGTCACTGCACATGCTCGCCAATGACATTTTGAAGGAACACACGGATGTGTCTCATTTCTATCCTGATGCCCTCCTGATGCTCCAGGTATCAGAAACATACTCTTTCTCAGACAGAGAAAAAGTAGAGAATTTTTGGATGAGAAGTCTTATAGAAACCCTAATCCAACATAAGAAGTTATTTATAGACAAGGAGACCTACTAGATACTTAGATCACAAGAAAGTTACCCCAAAAGATTAACAGTGATTAAGTTACTTAAAATAAAGCCTCATGATGATGATCCAAACCCACATCAATCTTCCGTATAGATTTATAATAGAAAGGAAGAGATTGAAAAAAATGCCCCACTGCCCCATTTCATCAATGAAATGATAATTCACTAATTAACTATTCAATTTGAGTTTCAAGGCTAAAAGTGAAGGCTTATGCTATTTTACCTGCTGCAGTTTTCATTGCAGAGTACAGAATTATTTCCTCCCTATACCTTCTACCCTTCTTGATAAATATTTATCATCTCCTATGTGCCAGGCATTATTTTAGTAGTCAACAAAATTGAAAGATCTTACTGTTACGTTTCATATTTTTATGTTTTTTTTTACTCTCATCTACCTCTTTTCATCTTTTTAAAATTTAGTTATTTTAAGAAAATCAAAAACAAGGCTAGTATTATTTTACTTCACTCCAATCAGGAGTCTCAGATATGTGTGCCCTACTCCAGCAGGCAGCTGTTTATAAAATGGGGAAATTCGTACCTTATCCCTAAAATAAACTCCAAAACACAGACATGTCCTACCTGAAACTCCAGATCAATTAAATGAGGTGCTTAATGAAAAATCAAGCCCTTAATAACATTTATTTTTCATTTTCACTCCATGTTGTAATCATTCTTTTCATGTCTCACCAGCAACAGCTCTGTTCTCAGAATGGCTTCAAGATTCAGGTGCTTCCTGTCTCCTCAACACCATCATTGATGAGAAAGTTCTATTTCATTGCTATTCCTCAAACTGATTCCATGATCTTAAAGACTACTCTTATTTCATTTTATTTTTGAGATGAGGTCTGACTCTGTTAGCCAGGCTGGACTGCAGTGGCATGATCACGGTTCACTGCAGCCTGTACCTCTTGGGATCAAGCAATCCTCCAACCCCTCCCTGCCTCCCAAGTAGCTGAGTCCACAGGTACAGGCCACCACACCCAGCTAATTTTGTTTTTTTGTGGAGATGAGGTTTTACTATGCTGCCTAGGCTGGTCTGAAACTCCTGAGCTCAAATGGTGCACCCACCTCAGCCTCCCAAAGTGTTGGGATTACAGGCGTGAACCATTGTGCCCAGCCGAGAATACTTTAAAACATCCTGTAAGTATCTCTTAACCTGGACACTATTTTTAACTCCCAGAAATGCTCTGTGATATCTGAAAGCCAACATGGAATTCCTCCCAAATAGATGACTTTAAACAATTCAAAGAAACACCTCTGGTTTGAGTTTCACCCACGCAACCTCACCATATCTAATGGAATTCAGGAAACCCGGTGTCTTATTAATTGATTACTAATCCCTAACAAGAACAAATGACTTTCCCGGTGCTTGAGGATCTAGTGATGGCTCAGTTTCTATAATCTTCTCTCACACCACTCCTCCTCTTCTTGTCACTTCAGCCAGCTGGTCAACTGGTTACTTTTGTGTTTTTCTAACTGAGATTCTAAAGTGTCAGAGTCATATCTATCTTATAATTCTTTTTCTTTATGTTCCTTGGAAAGCCCTACCACAGCTGTTCCCATGGCAGGCTTCTTCCATTACCCAGAGTAAGTTCAATGTTCCTGCTTTTAAGAGGACTTTCATGACGATTCTCTTTAAGGAAACCCTCCTCATGACCGCTTACTACCATACTACTCTGTATTTAGTTTTAGCCTTTATCTCTATGAAGTTTTCTTTTGTCCCTTGTTTATATATTTACTTTCTGTCTCCATCCATGCTCCACTGCCTGACAAAATATAAGTTTCACTTATTGAGGTTTCTTCTCTTATTCTCTATTTCTTTCTCTGATATCATCAGAATCTAGAAAAACCAATGCACCATTTACATCAATTCAAAGAATAGATGGATTTATGTGAGTTTAAATGCATTCACAAAGAAGCAGTTTTGTTTTTCAATGGACTTGAGCAAGTCGTCTAAAATAGTCTCAACACATCTACTCTCCCTTCTCAAGCCCCAAAGCTTACTGGACCTAAACCATGACCCAAAACACTCAATCTTCAGTAGAAATTGATAGAGAAATATTTTTTCTTTGCTCTGCCCTCATCAATAAAAAAAAATACAGATGATGAGACAATATGAAGGCATGAACCCCGAGTGGAGAGGTGACACACACACGTCATTGTTCTTCTTGCAGATGGTCAGCAGTGGGTTTCATATGAGACAGTGAGTTAAAAGGTCCTGGATACAAACTGGAAAGGGGAAGAAGCAGAAAATTGTTTGGCTCATTTTTCCTTCTTTGGCAAGAAACAGAATGAGAAACAAACAAGAAGCAGCTGAGGAATGTAGGGTCTAAAAACACTCTATTATTCTCAGTACTACAAAACTGCAGGGGAAAGGAATCTGGAGATTTAAATGCTAGAGGAAAGAAATATGACAGCAACTTTAATGATCATAGCAGTACTCATGGCCAAATCCTTCCCACATTTCCTGGCAAGAAAAGCTACCTTCTCTGTGTTGTTTCTATCCAATAATACCCCATCTTCTTCCCCTTTCTTTTCCCTGCCTTTCCTTCCTTTTCCCTTCCCTTTCTTCCTGCCATCCTTCACCATCCACAGTTCCTTTCCTCTCTGTTTTCCCATTATTAAGCAATACATATACTCTAGGAAATGAGAATCAGAAATTAGTTGCAGTGGAATGATATTGAATACAACTCTGGGGAAAATGTGTTTGCAATTTTTACTAAGCACTAGCATAAGCAAAAAGAGACTATTTATAGCAATAAGTTATATTAATCAACTAAATTAATATATTATCTCAGTGATTCATAGAGTAACAATAACGAATAAGAAATTGGACTTTTAAAATATCCCAACTAGGTACAGTATTCCAGACATAAATTAAAGATTAATTTGTAATCTCTGCACACACTAAAATCAAGGACATTATTTCACATTTCTTAGCAAATATGCAAAAACACAGTTACTCTCTCATGGATCCTCTTGCATTCTGAAAGCGCCTCTTGAATCTCGTGGAGTAAATGCTGAATTAAACTTGTATATACTTTGTCCTGTTTATATGCTGTCCAAGTGCTGTTTTCAGATGTAAAATATATGCAAAAAATAAGAAAATAAATTGTAGACCAGCACTGTCCAATATGGTAATCCCTCTCCCCACTTGTGGCAGTTTAAATTATTTGAAATTAAAGAAAATTGCAAATTCAAGTCCTCAGTCACACTAACCACATTTAAAGTTCTCAATAGCTAAATGCGGCTAGTTCCTATGGTCTTAGAAATGTGGGTTTAGAGTGTTTTCATCACTGTGGGATGAGACGTTTTACTGAACACTCTCCAATGGCAAGCATCTATTATACCAAGAGTAAAGAACAAGTACTAGTAGCATGCAAATCATCTAGTGGGATTTCACATTTTTCTGTTAATTAGGCATATTGGTGCAATTACTGCCCAAATGGATTGACAACCTCACACGAGCAGGGCTTTTCTGCTTTGTTCTCGCTGTAACCTCAGAGCCTGGCAAAAGGTCTTGCACAAAGCTGGCACTTGATAAATATTTGATGACTGAATAAATGATGCCATGAATGTCAAATGGCAATGCCAAATAATCCGAACAAAAGTATGTCTAAGGACTAATGAAAAAGAGAGAAAATGCCATTTCGTTATATAGAAAGATAAATGTCTATTTTCCACATTGTCTCATCTGTCTAGGAAAAACCCAGAAATCAATTCTACCCTTAACATATGTGGGTCTTCTTGCCCAGATGAGCAAATGAACCCTAACCGTATCAGTTGAGGAAACTGTGAAATTAATTGTGTTGACATCTACTTGGGCAGAAAACAGTTAACCCAGCGTGACAGGGTTATGATAGTGACTGAAAACGCCTCTGAGGCCCTGGAGAAAGAGTTGTTTTCATCTCATTATGTCTGCCTTGATAATTATAACCAACTCATCAGCCCCGAGTTGAACACCACATATAATCACTTTCCTGCATATTTTTTGAAGGAGGAAGCATAATAAGGTAAAATCTGCAGACTAATTTATGACATTTGTGGATCTATTTTCAGGAAAAGAAAAACTACAACGCAGTGGGGGATGTTAAGACTCTCTTTTAAGTAGCGTAGATTTTATTTAGAACTGTGCTTAAAATTAAGAAAAACGTTCTTTTTTATATAGAAAAGAGCAAGTACATCACACTAAATGCTTCCTCTATTAACAAAAAAGTTTCTAATTTGCTGCCCAAATCAATCTTCTTTAACTTCAAGAACATATTTTTTTAATGTAAAAATCCTATATTTGGTGAAATGCATAGAATAAAACATGAAATACAGGAAAATACCATTAGGGAGAACATATAAGGAAAAAGTTACCAGCCTAGTCTGAACATTAACATATCTGTGCAATAAAATAACCCTGGGAAGACTTTTTCTCCTCTGAGTTCCATGTATCCTATAAATGAAACAACCTAATGAAACTTTTTTTTTTTTTTTTTTTGAGACAGAGTCTCGCTCCGTCGCCCAGGCTGGAGGGCAGTGGCGTGGTGTTAGCTCACTGCAACCTCCGCCTCCTGGGTTCAAGTGATTCTCCTGCCTCAGCTTCTCGAGTAGCTGGGATTATAGGTACCCATGACAATGCCTGGCTAATTTTTGTACTTTTACTGGAGATGGGGTTTCACCGTGTTGAGCAGACTAGTCTCGAACTCCTGATGTCAAGTGATCTGCCCATCTCAGCCTCCCAAAGTGCTGAGATTGCAGGCATGAGCCACCGCGCCCTGCCATGAGACTTTTAACACTATTCTCAGTCACTTCACTGCGCTTTTATACTCCATGAGTCATCTGTCAGCTATCATAAGAATATTTCACTGATCAAAAAGCAGTGAATAATTTTCTAAAAAATCACCAAATCTCTTTGCTAAACACAACACAAAATCAATCAAACAAACAAATAAAAACTCCCAACAATACCATCTGGCTATTCCACTTCAGGTCATACCTGCTAAAAATGGCATTAAATAAGATTATGAGCAACATGGTAACAGCTCTCACCCAGAGGGATTCAAAACAAGAAAACAGGTTTCTAAGTTTTGCCATGGGGGCCGCCAAACTACTTTTGCTGGCAGTATTTTCCCAATGGAATCAAACTAATCCATAGAAAACTCTTCACTTCCAGTTGGTGATTTGTTCAGATAGAATCAGATTTGAATTATGTGGAAGAAACAGCACTCAAGAGTTATATGGTTTATTTTTAACTGTGAAACATTAGGTTGTAGGTGGTTTTGTAAAAAAATCAATTAAAATGCCCATCTGCAAATTGGGAATCTGCATTTGTTTGTGAAGTTCCTAATTTAAGAGGATTGTTCCACCCTTCTCTTTCTCTGTCATTGAAGATTCCATGCCCTACCTAATAAGACAACACACAACTCACCCAAAAAAATATCCCAAGCCCTACTTTAAACTCTGGATGACTTTGTTTTCTATATACAAAGTTATGCACAGAGATACAAGAAGGCACTTTCTTTCCACTAGCCTGGGTTTCTTTCTTATACATTGTTTTGCCTTTTAATGTTTGCTTCCATGTTCATTTATTCCCAGCATTCATTTTATAGCTCAACAGAATGCCTAAAAAAATTTCAACTGTCTTCTCAAGTGAAACGAAGCCCTTTAATCTTTGAGGCTTTGCTGGGAGAGCGTAGTTGCTCAAATGAAGTTCAAAATAACTCTTAATGTAAGAAATTCCGTGATGGGGGAGGGAGTGATTAACCTGCAGTATGAATTATGCTTGTCTAACTTAATTTCCAGTTTAAAAGAATCACTTTTTTCCCCTTTGCTTTGATAACTGCCAACAGTTACATTATTACATATTGCCTATGACATTAAAAAAAAACTCTGATGATCATACCTTGAAGTGAAAATACTAGTGACTCCAGGAAAGAGAGTAGCTGTTGGTAGGAAGGTTGTGATTAGACGTAGTTTAAATTTCACAGTAGGGTTCTGAATTGCCATAAATACTCCATACATAATTTTCATGACAGTTTTCATTTTCTAACACGGGGTCACCCACCTAATAAAACACAGTAATACCCTTCTTCTCAGACATCACTCGCTATCCATATTTACCCAAGCTGGCAAAATGTAGAAAGATTATTCCTTCCAGCCTTTTTAATTACCAAAATTCAAGTTGCTTTTAAAATATCATAGTCCCCCTTGAGATTTCAGGAGAGCTGGGATCACCATGGCAATAGAAAAATGGTGCCAACCTCATGTTGGCATCGACTTGCTACACATCTCAGGAGACTTGCACATGGGGGAGAATTGAACTTGTGTAAAAAGCAGGCGCCCTCCCTTCAATCCTTTATTTTGGGAATAAAATGACAAATTTCATGTTCCAGAAGGTAAATAAGAGAATGTTGTAACCATATGCCTTCCTCTAATATACACAATTAAAATGCAATATCAATCTGCTCTCCTGGTATGTAAAGTAAAAATGGAAAGTTAACAGACAGTGGCCCACATATGATGTCCATGTGCCAGATTTGCCTCACTCCTTCATGTATCACTGGTCTCCCATGGACCAGTCTCTCTGACTCCAAGAAGGGTTAATGCAGCCAAACTCATGGAATGTGGGTGTGATTGTGTTGTATCCTGTTATTCACAGGTTTGTTCATTCATTCTTTCAGTCAACATTTCCTGTCTACTCAGAATATGTCAGGCAGTAAAGAACTATAGGTGAATAACACAGCCCAGAGGGAGCAGTATATATGTGTGTACATATATGCATATGTGTGTGTAATTATGAGAGAATGTGGTCAGTATGGTGGAAGAGATTTGTATGTACAGAATACTATGAAAATATGGAAATACAAAATGCATGTATAATTTTTAAAGTAATATAGCATTAAGATTAAAGTGTGACAAAACAAATATTAATTATAATGTAATAACATAAAATTACATATGTTAAAAATTACATATATATTAATAGCCACTGTAATTATCATTTCTGTCTCTGCTGTCCTCTCACCTGCTCCCCACCACTTTGACTCCTTGTGGTGTCAAATGCCTATTTCATCTGGTCTGTTTAAAGTGAATTATTCTTAGTATCCAAGGAACACTTTACATGTTCTCAAAAGCTACATGAAAGTTACATATGGGAATGCAGCGTGATGGCTTACGCCTGTAATCCCAGCACTTTGGGAGGCCAAGGCAGGCAGATCACTTGAGACCAAGAGTTCGAGACCAGCCTGGCCAACATGGCGAAACCCATCTCTACTAAAAATACAAAAAATTAGCCAGGCGTGGTTGTGCACCCCTTGTAGTCCCAGCTACTCAGGAGACTGAGACAGGAGAATCACTTGAAACTGGGAGGCGGATATTGCAGTGAGTCCAGATTATGCCACTGCACTCTAGCCTGGGTGACAGCAAAACTCTGTAAAAAGAAAGAAAGAGAGAAAGAAAAGAAAGAAAGAGAGAGAGAGAAATTAAAGAAGGAAGGAAGGAAGGAAGAAAGGGAGGGAGGGAGGGAGGAAGGAAAGGGAGAAAGAAAGGGAGAAAGGAAGGAAGAAAGAAAGAGAAGAAAAAGAAAATGATGTATGGGGTATTGACGGCAAATTTGCCCCAGCAACACTTGTCCTAGTGTCAGTATTGGGCCAGGAGAAATCATCATAACGCCACGTGTGTGAGGACTGAAACTGAAGGACTGAGCTCATGAACTTTTCTCTTAAGCAGCTGAATTCGGAAAAGCCAGGCTGTGAACTGTCCCCTTCACATGCTCTTGGGACCTCCAGTTCTAGCCACATTTCGTGTCCCCTGAGGGTGAACTGATTGCTGGAGAAAACTTTTCTTCCAAACATAATGCAGAAGTCCTGCTGGAAGAAGAGTTATCTCTTGATACCACCTCTGGATTTTTATTTTTTATTTTTTGCCGTTAGCACAGAACATTCACTGATGAAACAACAGAAAATAGTTCAATGTAATTAATGGGAATTGGCCTAATACTTTCTTGGAAGTGAGGGTTTGTAGGGGGCATGCTCAGGGGAGACAGTCCAGTAGGATAGAGAGAACAGGGTTAGACGGAGTCAAAGCCAGGCCTCCTGCTCCCAATTGTGGGGCACCATAGACACTTTTTAGGCTTTCGGGGCCTCTGTTCCTTCATCTAGAAAACAGGGACAATATTTACTTTTCAGAGTTGTTGATGTTTACTTCAGATAATGACAGTAAATGGTCTGACACCCAATTAGCACTAATCAGTGTTGCTGTTCCTCTCGTACCCCCAATAATTGTTGAGCCATCTAGCATAGAACTTGCCATCGTGTGAAGAGGACTGGGGCATCCCGAACAAAGTAGCATTAGGAGAAAAATTCAAGTCTAAAGGGCAAAACCAAATAAGGGGGGTTAGGTTTCGCTTCCATTAACAATATCCTTAGGTAGATGTGAACATTTACACACTGAAATTACATTTAAACCAAACAGTCACTCTGTCTTTCCGGTAATCCCCATGCTTAGTGACTGCAATGAAGATTTTCTCCCTTTATTTTGTGGGGGAGGAGAGGGAAGGGAAACACGGTGGATAAAGCTTTATACAAGGCTGTTCTTGCTGAGGATTTAAACAAGGATCTATTTGTACATTACAAACATTAAGTGCAAATACTCTTACCAACCCTAGATCTGAAGTTCAATGTCAAAACCAGCTGTTAGTTTGTATGTCATGTTTTGATATAAGAGGCTTCCTTCCTCAGACACAAATAAGTCTGAAATTGCTAAAGGAATACTAAACAAGTAACAAAATCCAAATGGCTCTCTATTTATTCTCAACGAGAACAGCAACACAAGACATATCTCATGAATACTTGAGGGCTAGTATTTTTTGAGACAGTAATTGGATTGAAAATTAACCTTTTGTTTCAGAATAAGTCTCTTTGCTGTGAATCTTGCTGAGGTTAGATTTCATGTCAAAAACCTTGATGATGGGACAAAATCCAATCAGTTCCATCTCCTTCATCGTCCCAATTTGCTGAGTAAGTCATTTTCATTCTCTGGGCCTCGGTTTCCTCTTATTTCAAAAGTCAGCTTTGGGCTTGGTATTTCTTGGCACCTTAGAGTTTCTGTGATTCTAAATGACTAAAAAAGGTAAAAAGTAATTTTATATCTTACAGTCTTTTGATTCCATTTTACTGATATTTCTTCTGATTGCCTCTTTCTCTGGTAGCTTTTCCCTCCTTTGTGTCTTGAGAGATAGTAGCTGCTCATGTAAAAGATTTATCCAATAATGAGGTGAGATGATGATCTTAAATCCTCGAAATTGATGTTCTGCAAATGAAGGACTTAGAAAGGGCCACTCGATTTTGCACTGATCAGTCCTGGCAGTTTCAAATGAGTAATTTTAGTTGCAGGCCCATTAGAAGATTTGGAGCCATTCTATTTTCATTTGAGCTGGGGTCAGGACAAACATAATGCATTTCAAACTGCCAGAAACAATCAACCTTTTACTTCCTAATCTGTATTTGTAAGTAAAATTGCAAGGGCTTTGGTGTATCAAAAATAGTGTGGCATAAGTGAACAGATCAGATTTTCCTCTGAGTCATCTGGGATAACATATGATTGATGACAGACAATCACTGCTTGAGGTAAGTTCTTTCTATTTGAAAAGCCACCAAAGTGCACAATTCTCTCCCCTTTACTATTTGAATCTCTGACCCTATAAAAATAAATAACAAAGCATGCTTCCAAATTGCAATGACATTAAAAGCATTCAATTCTGATTCTAGGCTTTAAAGATTGTTCTTTTTAACCAATGAAATCATTGTAATTTATATTAAACAAAACATGGAAATTACATATCTGTACAGAAGGACAGTTGGATGCAAACAGTATTTCTAAATTCAATATCCTGATAGAACTTGATTTCCAGTATCTAGAAGAGAGATTTGTTTCATGACAACCCACGTTTCTAGAGCCATATTCAGCTACTACATTGCCATGTGGGTTAGACTAAGCATTATATTTTTGTAGATTATGTGTTTTAAAGATTAAAATAAAATACCATGTGCTTTCTCAAATTTGCAGCTCACATATTGCATTTAGGTGCAAAGTCTGATGTTATCTATCAATGGGAAATACAACTTCTATGGCTAAAGACAGAAGGAACAGAAAGCCGACACCTGGCATTGTATGATATGATCTTAATACAGTTTAATTTTAGTAGTGGGTACATCAAGCCAGCCAGATTTCCAATCCACTAACATATTTAAGGAATTTGAGTTTTTCTTAAATACTGTATATTTTTAAATTGCTTCCATTTTATACAATGTTCATTTCCATCAAGCATGGAACATACAACTTAGAGAATGCTCATCATGAAAAAGTCTATGCATGAGGAAAGTCGCATTTCAGTAAAGACAGGTACCTCAGTCATCTCTAAATCTACATGTGGTTGTCACATGATAACATCCGCATGATGTTACTAGCACAGTGTGCCAACACCATGGATATTTCCCAGAGGCAAGAGAGAAGAAAGTAGCAAGCACTGTTGCTTTATGAGGATCCATGCCAGGAATCCTTGTGAAAAGAAATGCAAAGATCTACAATGGTGGTTTATCTCCAACACCCAGAAGAAGTGGTTGTAACCAGAAATGTTCTTCCCAATTTCAGGAGTATTTCTATTAATAGAGTGGACAGATCCAAAGAATGGAGTATTGGGCAAATCCAGAGCTCAGAGTGAAGATAAGGATATATATTTGCAACTTTAATTTAGCTCTCAATTCCTAACTTCTCTTCCCAGAGAAGTGGGAGCCTAGAGCAATGGACACAGACCAGAGTTCTGTGGTCCTGGATTAAGCTCGTGGATAAATGCAATTTGGGAAAGGGTCAGGGTTTAGAGGGCTTAAAATCTCCAAATGTAGGTCAAATAAAGTCTAATTTTACATGGGTCCAAGGAGAAAGGCAGAATTTATGTCTGTAAGAAAATGACCAAGCCAGGGCACATGATTAGAAAAAGAAGGTTTACAAAAGAGGGCAAAACATGGAAAACTTTTCCAAGGTGATGACCCTTTTAGAAAAACAATTGTTTTCTTAGCGTAAATGAACGGAGAGGGTCAGATCAAATATTCTAGAGTGATTCCTTGACAACTCAAAGTCGTCTTTTCTATAATAATACTCCAGAATGAAGGGAGAGCCAATATCCAATATCAGAGAATCAATTCCACAGAAAGTGGGCTGTATCTATCTTTATCTGTTATTGTATCTTCAGAAGCTACTGGCAGGACCATGCAAAGAGAGAGCACTTGATAAATACTTAAGAAATAATTTCCAAATGAATTAAATAAATCACACAGTTTATAAGAGAATATATTAGGCAATTATTAAAATAAAGTTTTTAAAACATAGAAAAAGACCACAATAACATTTATTTTAAAAGTAGGCTACCAAATAATAAGTATAATATAAATCTCATTGTATTAAACATTTTATATGATGTGCCTAGAAAAATATTGGAATCCATATTGGAATCATATTGGATATGATGTGTATAACAGAAAAAAACAAAAACTCAAATGTGTGCTTTTCTTATTGGTAAAGAATATGTATTTTGTTTAAGTAAATAAGAGTTTGTCTGTAAAAATATAATCAAACCTAAAACTAGTCCACATAACTTTGAATATGCCCCCCTCAAGCTCATGGCACAATAGCAAATGCTTCCAAATTTCAGTCTTTAGAAGGGACCAGGGTTTGGTAAAAGAAAAATCTGGGAGACAGGCAGAATGAAACCACATCTCAGAGGTACCATTTGTATGAATAAAACAACTTCACAATCAATGTAACATTTTATGAGTAACCAATACGAGGACTGAATTGATGGTTTTAAACATGCTGAAGGGACAAAACCCCGGGAATGCTCTGGGCTGCCTTATTATCTTAAGTTGCATCCTATAAATAACCCAGTTTAGAAGACCCACAAATGAAGAATTACAGTAGTGTACACTTAAAGTAATAAAGGGGTTTACCAACGTTTCTATGCCACTTTTGCTGAGCTGGGATTTCTCTTCTAGGAGGACAAAAGAGAGCTCCAGTAATAATAGCAGAATGTTTGCCCATTGATGAATCAGACATCAAAATGAAACAAAGGTACTTACAACTTTGGGATGCTTTTAAAATCACATTCCATAAAAGGGTTGCCAGAGAAGAAGCCTACTCAGCAAGCATTTGGAGCTGAGGAACTGAACTTTTATATCATTTTGATTCAGTTTCATCGAATTGTATGACAGCCTTCAGTGCCCAACCTAGGTAAAGTCCTCATTAGAAGGAATGAACACTTGTCCTCATTCTGTATTGGCGTATACTGTGGTATGGAATAACCACCTCCTGGGAAATGCTGTATCACTTGATCTCAGCTTCCTCACTGTATCTGTTTTCCTACTTTATTTTGATGCTTACACTCTCAACAGTGTACATAAAAATATATGTAAATTGCAAAGCATTATGAAATTGTTACTGCTTATTGCACCATTGTTTAGGTGGATCAGAGCAGGGGATATATCCTGCTAACTTCTCTTGCCAATGATCATTAAGAATGCCAACGATCATTCTGTGACTATTCTATGCAGAAATAGGGTTAAGGTTTTACATACACATCCTTTCTGTGGTACACAAGCTCCTGCAAGGTACTGTCCCCATTTTACAAAAAAATAAAAACCAAAAAACAAACAAATAAAACCCCTGATATACAAAGAGCTTAATTTATTTGCAAGGTGTTATAGAGCTACTGTGTATGACGATGGTATAATACTGCCTACTTCAACTACAACCACTACTAATCATCAAATAAATGGCCAATGAGTGAAATGCCTTGAGAACTGTCTCTTAAGATCTGATTAGAATTATCTTCCATTGTACACTGAAAAGAAGCAAGACTCACTGAAAACTGAAATTAATCGGAAGAAAGCCTGACCGATTTGAGTATTCAATGTAAGTTCCTGGGTTGAGTAACAGATTATATATTTACCCCTCAATAAAATACAAACCATCAAACCAAATAATATTCTCTGCCTTCAAAAAATAGCAAATGTTTATGTCATAGATTAAACCTGGGAGAAGATGGGTTCAAACAAACCAAACAAGTCTTATTGTTGAACTTGTCAGAGCTTTTAATAAGATAATAGTTATTCTAAACCAGCAAAAAATGGGTCTTGTATGAATTAATTCTCAAATTTACTCCACCAAGGAACCTTTCTTTGCAGAGCTTTGCACTAGACTGGTTTTCTATGGGTTACATCTTACAAAATTCTACCATGGGGAAGCTAGAGGAATGAGAACTCTTTTGCTCACTTAGTGCTCTTATTGCTGACATAAATATATAAAGACCAACCACCTTGGATCAGCATTTTATTTTCCGCAGTTAAGTTTCAAAGGATGGAACTTGACCCATGATAGATGAATATTATGAACATTTTTTAACAGATATGCACTGTTTTCTTAAGAAGAAAAGAAAGCAGATGTGGGAGAAATTTCTTACATCATTGTATGCAAATACATAGGTATTTAAAATAAAATTCCAGGAAGAAATGCCTGATTAAGACAAATCTAAGAGAAATGGGTCAAAACACAAAACCCATATATTCAAAAGGGAAGACATGTTTTATTGGATATTAAAGAAATAAAAATAAGACTAAAAAAGAAAAAAAAACCTTACTAAATTAAAGAGGCTCAAGTTAAACAGGAAAAATTACGATTGCGGCATTGGCACCATTTTTCTGCTTTTCTACATACACATACAGATACAACTGAACAATCAAGATGAAAAGTGACACAAGACATAACTGGGAGAAAAAAAAATAAAAAGGAGAGATTCTTCTATCACATTAAACTTACTATAAACTTGCAATAACAAAACAGTACAGTAATAGTGCAAATATCTAGTAATGGATTAACCATTTAAGCAAATAGATCCTCGTATCACACATGCATATACCTACATACATACATACATGTATTTCTAAATTAACTTAGCAAATTAATGTCATTATAACATTATTTTTTAATTGCTAGGAAAAAATATAGTATGCAGTTATTGAACCTTATAATGGGGATTTTTTTAAAGCTAAGAAACAAAGATATCTGAAATATTAGAAGAAGACCTTAGATGTTACTATATCAAGGTTTAAAATATCTTCATATGAAAACAAAACTGATTTTCATATGGAAAACAGAAAAGCTATTTGGATAAAATATTAGCAATGAATATAGAAAGCAGAAGTTCCATATAGCCTAAAAATATTGCAATCTGACTTTCTAAGAAAAATGTAATCAAGCAGAAAATTCAGTGGTAAGTAAATCAAGAGATAAGCATGTAACTGCAGTAGAATAACTAAAATATAAATCAAACAAAATAATTACTATTATTACTTGTTACGTAGACCAACGTGATAAAATGATACATCAAATTATTCAAGTAATACTTCAAAAATAATTATACTTTTGTTTGTATATTGTTTCTAAATTCTTTTTAAAAATATATGATTAGAGTTTTATAATTAAAAAGTTAATGAAAGTTATTTTTTAAGTATCAGGATATTTGTAAGGCATACACATTGATAGAATATTAATGTAATGTTTTTGAGTGCTATTTAATGCATAAGAGAATTTCCACTGTATAAGAATAAATGCAAGAAACAAAATCTTTATTTTAAAAATATTTACCTGTTTAAGTGGGTTAAAAACAAACAAACTTGGATGGGATTATGAATAATTTTCATTTTTTTGTAATCATTTCCTAAAGTTTCCAAATTTTCTGAAAGAGCTATTCTACTTTTACAGTTTAAAATATATATTTTAAAAATATGTTATTTTCAACTGCTATCATAAACTTATTGAATAATATTTCCACAAAAGCTTTGGATGCACTATGGTATATAATGTGGTACTCAGCATCCTTGTGTGCTCTACACAATTCACACTTATGTTTGAATTCTGATATAAGTTTAAAAAAATAAAACTATTAGTCTTATGCAGAATCAAATTTCATTACTAGTTTGATAATATTCAACAATTGTTAAATAATTTGTATATCATACATTAAGGGAACACTGCACAGAGACAACACATAACAGGTTGTGTGGCTTTGTGACAATGGAAAAAAAAAACCTCACCAAATTATCTAATGGAAACATTAGTATCATCTAAAAAAAATTTTTTTTTGAAAACAACCTCCCTGTGTCGCTCAGGCTGGCGCGCAGTGGCACAATCTCAACTCTCTGTAACCCTCACCTCCCAGGTACAAGTGACTCTCATGCCTCAGCCTCCCAAGTACCTGGGATTATAGGCATGTGCCAACAGAGCCAGCTAATTTTTTTGTATTTTTTCATAGACGCAGGGTTTGGCCAGGCTGGTCTCGAACTCCTGACCTCAAGGGATCTGCCCGTCTCAGCCTCCCAGAATGCTAGGATTACAGGAGTGAGCCACCATGCCCGGCCTGTTATCTGATTTTTATATTTCTTGGAGATCTGAAGGAAAGCTCAAAGAAGAAACAGACAAGATGAATTAAACAGGGCCCAATCATAAATGAAAACCAGCGAGCCACAAAATCCCTCATATTGTCCTTTGCAAAACAGTAATTCTACATAGGTTCTATCTACATGTCATTTCCATGAGTTCAGTAATTTTCTGCTAATGGTCTTCTGTCTATGTGCTGTTTTTTAAAGATTATTACATTATTATATACTTACAGTAGATTTTATTTCTTTTGTTGTTGTTTTGTTTGAGCTCCCCAAGTGATTGTGGGAACAGAAATGGATTTGAAAAGTAGTCTGTAACTAAATATCAAAAGGAAATAATATCCCTTAACAATGCTTATTCATATCAATTCATTTGGATGAAAACTAATTGTAATGGTCACTACATAATTACATTCTAAAATGAATTTCACTCAACACACCCAACTGATGGAGAGAGAGAAATGCTCACAGTCTGAGTAGAAATGTAAGTGATACCTGAAATTAAGGAGAAACGTGATGCATGAATATTCAATGCAGATACACAAACTATTCTATATAGACCTAAGCACCATCAGCAGGCTTAGTCTATTAGCTATATCCAGGTGGACAATCAAGATATTTCAAATATGAAGACAAGAATTCCTCTCCAATCCAGTTTTCCACTACATCATCCAGTGGACATTTGCATATTGCAGTTATGTTGCACGCTCATGTCATTTATGATGAAACATATGGAAACTTAATTCTCTGAGAAGGTGAACAATGAGCCCTGGGAATATCACTCACTTTCAACAGATTGAAATGGTCTGATCACCTCCTGCCATTCCCAGTCTTTTCTGAGTGTGGTTGCCTCTTTGGATCTCAGCATGTGATTCCCACTAATGGCAGTAGAGGGAGGTGCTGGAGCTCTAGGTGAACATGCTTGTGAATTAAAGCAGACCTTTGCAAACCACCAGGCTCACGGACTAAGGGGGGAAAAGGAGGAATTTCCCAGTCCCAGTAATGCTTTCTGACATATAAAAAAGGAAAATAGTTACACCTTTCACTGCAGCACTGTGGGAAACTAATTTGTTTTGACATACTGAGAAGTAATCTGATGTTCGTATTTATTCTGAAAAAAGCTGTATTAGCTAAAAACAAATTTCATGAATAAAATCATGGATACATAATCAGACATGTACATCTACTGAGTATGTCGGAGATATAGGGAATTAACTATTACCCGTAAACGTCTCTTTAAAGGAATCTAATTTCTAATACTTTGAAATCTTTTCCAATTCTCTCTAGCACCACCAGCACCCAGGGCACAGCTGTCTCCAGGAACACATGGAAACATTATACCCAGAACACTAGCCTGCATTGATCCGAACCACTGGTATCATGCTTCTCCCTCCAAAAGGCCTTATAAATGATCTTGATTGAAGAGCCATTTCAATACTATTCTTGGCACAAGGACAGTCACTGAAAACCTTTCTGAGCGACAGGCTGTTTCACAACAAGCGGACATACTACCTTATTTGTTTATCTTCAGTGTATGAAAAGCTAATATTGAAAATTCTATTTAAACCCCAGAATCATCAAAATACTCCCCCAAACTCTTTTGGCTGGGGAGGCATATAGAAATATGTTGGACCTTAAAGATATAGAAAGGGGGAAAACCCTAATGAAACCACAGTGAGTGATAAGGGAGTCGGAGTTACGAGTATTAAAAGAGATGAATTGAATTAACCCCTGCCCTTCCCCATTATATTCACTGCCCACTGGAAACAACAACAGAATTACTAAAATCCCACACTCTCTAATGGGATGGTAATAGGATTCAGAGGCCATTAGGGTAAAGGCAATCCATATTTTACACTGTAATAAGCTCAGACTGAAGATGCTGTACCCCCTCAGAGCCCAACAATTACCAATTTAACATTAACAAACCTACAAGCACTTTCCAAATTGAAAAATAAACCCGAGTTAAAAGTCAAAGGTCTATTTTATAACAATGTATATATTTTTGTGTGAATAAAAAATCATCTAACTCAATTGAAGAAAAATTCTTTCTTTACTCTGATATTGATTATTACTCATTCCAGAATGCTCTGGAAATGAGGGATACAGTGATTGTTATAACGTGGTGATAATTCTCTACAAATAGAATATATTTGCTCATGGCAAGTCCATTTCACTTTTTTAAATTACCTTTTTCCCTAAAAATGTTTTCTTATTCAAGAAGAAATATAATAAACTATCCTGGATATAAAGAGTTCGCACAAAAGACATAGTGGATTCAGCAGGATGCTCTGGAGAAGGAAAGAGTGAGACAGAAATGAACAGTCTGCTACCATCCTAAGGGAGCCAAAGATTAAAGGAAAGAGAATATGTCTAAAATTAAAACAGAAATTACAGTTATACACTGAAATCATTTAACATTATTTAATCATATTGTCAGGGGTACAGTTAACTGACCAGTCCTTCACGTCTGTTACTATAGTCATCCCTCCGTATCTGTGGGGCTTGGTTCCAGGACCCCCATGGATGCCAAAATTCACAGATGCTAGAGTCCCTCAATTAAACTGGGGCAGTATTTGCATATAACCTATGTACCTCCTCCCATATATTTTACGTAGTCTCTAGATGACTTATAATACCGAATATAATGTAAATGCTATGTAAATAGTTGTTATGTTGCCTTGTTTATTTGCATTATTTTTATTATTGCACTGTAATTTTGTGTTTTTGTTTTTTGTTTTGTTTTGTTTTGTTTTGAGACAGTCTTGCTCTGTCACCCAGGCTGGAGTGTTGTGGCGCTCACTGCAACCTTGACCTCCTGGGCTCAAGCAATCCTCTGGCCTCAGCCTCCCCAGTAGCTGAAATGACAGGTATGTGTCACCATGCCCAGCTAATTTCTTTATTTTTTGTAGGGATGAGGTTTCTCCATGTTGCCCAGGCTGGTTTCAAACTCCTAGACTCAAGTGATCCACTTGCCTTGGCCTCCCAAAATGCTGGAATTACCGGGTGAGCCATTGTGCCTGGCATGCTTTTTATTATTCTTATTTCAAGTATTACCAATTTGCGGTTAGTTGAATTCATAAAGGTAGAACTCAAAGATACAAAAAGCTGACTGTATAATTACAATAACAATTTTATTATTTGATTAACATTTGTATTCTATTATACAATAACTTCTAACATGACTCTAAGGTTGTTTATGTCTTTGTGTAATATGGAAATAAAACATTACAGGAAAATATTTTGATTTATAAGTTCTTAAATTTTCACCAGAGGTTTGGAAAAGAAGCAGAGAAATTTGGGGGGACAATATCCTCACATAAAGGGCATGGTGCCTAGACTTAACTAAAAATAAATAAGTATATATTTACTCTGCATCATTTCTGAATCTCCAGTTCCTATTAAAGTGCCTGATATTCAATAGACAATCTGTATTCATGATCACAATGCACTGAGTCCATGATCTATTTAATCAGTTCTGATATCCAAGGTTCAAAATCTTGTAACCATCAGTAGAGTGGAGAGAGGTAGTCACCACTTTTAGACTCCCCTCCAAACAAGTCTACCTTTCATCATAAATTACATGATCAGAGGCTAAGAAGAAAACATCTAAAGAGTGTACGTCTTCCTCTGACTAAAATAATGACTCTATTCTGGGGATGAAGGATCTGGATCTACTTCAGGGTAGAAAATAAAGGCAGAAGAAGGATGATGCCCTAGGACACTTTGAACCTGCCCCAGACTAAGACTTGGGAACAAACACAGAGGTTATTATTTGTGGTCTTTTGGAGGTAATATCTTCCTTTAATCCATACACTGTAAGTATTTATGTATTTGCACATTCATTCAAGAGTTATTGACAAAATTAACATTATGCTGCCAGATATTTTTCTGAGCATCAGTGATACAGCAGCAAATAAGCTAGACACACTTGGTTCCTGTCCTCACTGAGTTTAAAAGCTTAGGTGTGAGACAGGAGAATAGGGTCATGTTGACTTCCTACAACTGAATCAAAAGGAAAATCCCACCTCTTCATCCCCGGATAACAAAAGGATCATCAATGGCTACACCCTTTGCACCTCCCCTTCCATGCCTCACAGATGAAAAATGCAAAATGCCTCTGATTGGTCACTTCCCCCAACCAATCAGACTGGTTATCAGCCAAGTCTTCATTTGCATAGAGTGTAACTTTGTAACTTCACTTCAGCCTCTGATTGGTCACTTACTGCAACCAATCAGACTGGTTGTGGGCCAAGTCTTCATTTACACAGGTTGTAACCAAATAACCAATGGGAATCCTCTAGAGAGTATTTAGATCCCAGAAAATTCTGTAACCAATGGTCTTGAATCACTTGCTGGAGCCAGCTCCCACTCTATGGAGTATTATTGTCTCAATAAATCTATGTTTTCATTGCATCATTCTTTCATTGCTTTGTATGAGCATTTTATCCAGTTCTTTGTTCAAAATGCCAAGAACATGGATGACTTGTAGTCAAGACCCTCTACCAGTAACAGGTGGACCATGGACAATTAAACCAGCAGTTATATATATAGATATATAGATATATAGTGTTATATATATAGATATAGTGATATATATATGTCATATATATAGTTTTATACATATATATATATATATATATATGTATATATAGAGAGAGAGAGACAGAGAAGAGAGAGAGAATACTGTTAGAATAAGGTAAGTGCATTGTTATAGCACCACAGAGTGGGAGCCCCTAATTTAAACTCAAGGAGGAGTAGTCGAGAAAAGCTGCTTGGAGGAGATGACATTTAAACTTCTGCCTAAAGATGGACAGTATTTAGCCAGGGGCAAACTGCAGTGTTAAAGATGAGCATCTGCAAAGCCATAGTTAGGAAAGCCAGAAAGACTGAAAGGAGTCCTGGAGGGATGGAATGGAAAATGCAGAAGTTTGGGAGCGCAGAGGTAGAGGCTGAGAGGCAGGGGAGATACTGAACTCCTTAAGGAGAGGAAACATACCATATCTTCCTGATTTAATAATTGCTAGATTATACATTATAAGTGCTCCATCAATATTTATGGAATATCTACTGGGAATCTCTTGCTGCTATAAACCTAAAGTTCTTCTAAATTCTCCATATGGTTATTCTTTAAAAATGTTTAGTAGGTTTTGTTTGTTTTGTTTTGTTTTGTTTTGCTTTCAGGTAGGTTTGGGGTGTGTGTGTGTGTGTATGTGTGTGTGTACTAATAATGCCTTTTCACAGCTCCATAGGCCCCCATCACCTCCTATTGTTCTATTTCTGACTACTCACCTTCAAGCACTTATGCTGCAATACCTGGTTTTGGATTTATCCTGGAGGAAATTGAACTAAGAATGCAATCCACACTAGTGTAAGTAAACAAATATGGGAATAGCTTATTGATAGATTAGTTCCAAGTGTGAGTGATATTAATGTGTGCAAGGCATATTAAGTTCTAAGTCAAGGCATGCAATCTCAACTTAAAAGATAATCATTTATCCCCAAATTTGAATGAAATCTGAATCCCTGCTGTGCTGTTTTTTCTAGCATAAAATGGTACGTAAGAGGCATTGACAACTCCACTATGAATAGTTCATAGCTACATTATGTCATTTTCTACATTTTTTGTGCACGAATGTTCCAGAGAAAAACTTGGGAAACATGCTCAACTCTGCAGCAAATGCTGGACTGTCAACAATTTTAGTTTAATATATAAAATAAATCATAATTTTCTAATACATTTTCCAACATCAGGCACATGTAGTTCATAAGAAGAAATAAAATTGCAACATATAAATCATGAAATGATTCATTTTTAAGAGTCAAGGGGACTGAATCGGCAGCTAAAATAGAAATAGTGTTATGGATGTAATAGTCAAGTGTTTAAAAACAAATTACCTTTTTGTTCTGGTAACATTTAAAAAAATCCTCAAAAAAGCTTCTGGAGAATCATGGCCTGTTATAATAAACCATAATAAGGTAATTACAGCTTAGTTTCTGTAAAGGTTCTTGCCATGTAAATGTTCATTTATCTGAAATTTGCTTAAAACAAATAGATTAGATTCATTTCAGGAACAAGAATGACATGACTTTTTTGTTAACACTGATTAATGATTTCAGTTCCTAATGTCATTAGTCGACTATCATCATTTCACCATTTGAAAAATGGTCTCCAGGATCTCTGGGGCTCATCTAGACATGAATTTTTGCCCATTTCTTATATTCTACTGACCTCTAGAGACTATATGTGTGTGTATATAAATCACATAGGATATGTGATTATAAATACATAAAGCATATATATCATAAATGCCATATAGATCAAGAATAAAAGGATTTTTGTCACATAAGCCTATTTCATTTAAAAACATAGCTCAATTACATACCTTTTCAAACAAAACGTTATTTGTGAATGTTTAATACTAAGCAGGTTGACAACACTCGCCCTCACGTTCTTTGCTTAGATGAACGATGTACAGAACTCAGAGAAGAGTATCAGACAAACTGATCCTATCTTTGGTTTCTGGCCTGCATCAACAGTTAAGTGATAATGGAGAATTCAGAAACCCTGGTCTGCTTTTTCAATAAAGCCAGATTTATGTTTAGTTGGGACAAGATTATATTATATGAGAATCTTCTCCCCCAAAATCATACCTGCCTGTATTTATTTTCCAACTCTCCTCCTGATGAGGCAAGGCATGTAAAAGGCAGAGGTAGCCTAGTGTGGGCTCCAGTGGATTTGTAGCTCTTGATTTTTATTTCTCTCTCAATGTTTTTGATTATTAAATATATACACAACTGAAAATTCAACATGAAAGTGATATCTAATTTCAGATTAGATCATAAACTCCTTAAGAATTGCGTCTTTTTGGCCTCCCTGGTACCTAGCACACTGTGTGTCAGATTGTGGGAAATTAATAACATCAGCTGGAAAAAAAACACAATATTTTATCAGGAATGTCCTCACACTGTATCTTATTAGGAATACACCCATTTACTCTCTCTCTGTCTCTCTCTGGAAATAGATATAGATAAAGATATATGCATATAGATATATTCTCTATATGTACATATGTTTGTGTATATAGATGTATACATATAAATGTAAACATAAATACAAATGCTAAGAGGAATCTTCTACATACAGAACATGTGACTAGATTTGTTAATGAATCTTCTAACAGTTTTCTTACATTTTCAGTTTTACGTACTATATTCCTGTTTAAATTTTCATTTAAAATATGAGTTGAAAACTATTGTTCATTACACTACATCATCAATCGCACCTAAACATTCAACAACTTCAAGTAGGTTTCTTTGTAACAGATTCAGTTTTAATCTAGTGATAAAAGGATATTTTTCAAAGTACCACTGGAGCAATACCCCTTTTTGCCTTTTAGCTTATTGTGTCAATTATATTATATAGTATATATTATATAGCACACATATTATATTGTATATATTTATTGCTTATATTATGTTATACATTTAGAAACAGAAACAGCTTGAGAATTTGTATGAAGCACCTCAAACTGCTACCGATTATTAATAAACATGTTTGTCAAATAGAGATGACAGAAGAGTGCATTATCTGATGAGACACTGGTACAAAGTGGCAGATATAACCACAGGATTTTGAAAATGTCCAAGCCACAACTGATGTACATGAATATGAGAGGAAATCAAGGATTTTTTTGTTTTGTTTTTTCGAGACAGGGTTTCGCTCTGTTTCCCAGGCTGGAGTGCAGCAGTGCGCTCTCCGCTCACTGCAACCTCCGCCTCCAAGGTTCAAGCAATTCTCATGCCTCAGCCTCCTGAGTACCTGGTATTACAGGCTTGTGCCACTATGCCCGGTAATTTTTGTATATTTTGTAAAGATGAGGTTTCACCATGTTGGCCAGGCTGATCTCAATTCCTGGCCTCAAGCAATCCACCCACCTCGGCCTCCCAAAGTGCTGGGATTACAGGTGAACCATTGCACCTGGCCTCAAGTTCTGATTCTGTAGTATTCAGCAGACAGAATCCTGCTCCTCGTTCTGCAGACTTGGAAGGTGGTCTGGTGACTCCTGTCCTATTCTGCAGTAACACCATTTCTGGCAAGGTCAGCTCCACCTCCTGTTCTTTCACCATTTCAGCTTCCTTGTGGTATCTAAGAGGCTTTCAGTGCGTCAAATCCTAAAAATGAATAACTTATCAAGGACTGACTGGCACCCAGTTAATGACAAAAATGAGAATGGCAGAGGATAAGAAATTGGGATTTGGGCAGGAATAGCTTACTTTTGTACTTAATCCTAAAGGAACATGCTAATCAGAACCCTGATCCACTCTAGAAGGTACGTTTGCTTGATCTATGTGGTCTTGTGGTAAAATTCCAGCTAGGTCGAATTCCTAACTAACTAATTAAGAATGGTGGCTGCTCTGGTGAGAGGGGAGAGAAATGTTATAACCAACACAGTGAAAGCATTATTTGGCATCACTGATTTACTTTTCTGCTCCTTAAACAGGTGGAAAGATATAGACATATAAGCAGCTACAGTAAACCATCGTTTGTAAATAGAAAGATGTCCCCCCAAATTTAAATTTATCCAGTCAGCTTTAGTGAATAGTTACAGAAACCAGCTTTTTCTACACAATTATCTCTTCTGAATGATAAGTCACTAGTTTGGATTTTGCTGCTCAAATTTGCCCTTGCATAGCATTAGCAGAGGTGCCAATGATTAGAGAAGGGGTTCACATCAGGTAGTCAGGAAAAAGACAGGGGAGTCAAGGAAGAAATCTGGATAATCCCCATGCTGGAAATTCAAACCCTGGATAATCAGGACCTAACTCTATAGGCAATTATGATTCTGTCCAGTTAAGAGAAATTTGTAATCCATTCAGTTTCAAGCCTATAAAGGTACATTTCTCTAAAACTTGTATTTTGGCCTCCGATGGCTTAAAAAGTTCTCCTTACTAGATTGTCTCCAATTACAGAAATCCTTCCCAAGTACAGGGCTGCAGAAATATATTAAACCTGCAGGATATCATGTAGCTGGCTGTTTTACAGAGCTTTACAGCACACGCAATTGCGATGCATGATGTAATATGATTGAAGCAATTCACCACAATCTAATGCTACTTATTCATGTCACAGGTGTTGTCTTACGTATAGGGGCAGAGAGGTAAACTGTCTTTGATTAGCAGGCTTGGAATAGTAAGCAAAGGGAGGTACAGATACATTTATACTAACTTTAAGAATTCCCTCGACTCACACACACAAAGGTTAGGGCTACTATGGATTTCAGTAAATCTCCGGCTTGCCTAGAAATAATAAAGGAATTTCAGTGACCACAGATCTGTGAGTCAGGACGAGGCTTGGCTACAACTGTCAGACTGTCAGAAGAACTGAAATCAAGGATGAGAAGGTAGCTCAGGTGCGGGGTGCAACTTTGGATCTGCATCAAAATGTGGTTGGTGCCTAACAAATAACAGATAATAATAATATGATTGTAAATTTCCATTATACTAAGACACATATCTCCAGTGAAAATAAAAATGTGTATGTTATGGATTTGTGAGTGCTGATTTTTGCAGGGTTTTTAGAACCCTCTGCAAACACACAGTAGCAAAACAGTCAAACGAGGCAGGCTGGAGGAAACAGAAAAGAAAATCCACCTACATTCAAGGTACAAGACAATAATTTCTAAGCCTTTGGGATCTATTTTTTTCCTTGCATTGTAATGCAGTCAAGTGTATGAGTGATGCCTTTTGTGTTTGATAATGTCAAGTGTGAATGTCATGGGCAGCCCCCATCTCTGATAGTATTAAAATGGTGGGAAGATGAAAAGCTTGGAAAAGTAAATGGAACAAATTAAATTAAAGTGGTTGGAGGACAAGGAAAGTCACTCATCTATAGTTTGGTTTTGAGGTGATGTTGGTGACCGTGTCCACCTGAATAGGCTGGTAAAATCAGCGTTACTGAGGAAAAGTATGACACTCTACTGACTTAACTGTACGAATAATTATTTTTGCTCCTTCTCATTGTGAAGTCCGTTGAAAAGAAAACACCGTATATCTTCACATATACACTTCCACTGTGTAGTTAGTCTCCACAGCTGAGCTTGTCAGTCAAATACATTAGACGTCAAAGAGTTCAAGGTAAGTTAGTCAAGGTTTACAGAAAGTAACTGAACAACATGGGCAATTCAGAGAGGCAATTCATTCTAATAAATAAAGTATATATCTTTTTAGAGAGAAGAAAACCCTCAAAGATCATAAAAATCCATCGTAATCAATGTCAGGAAACCAGAGATGAACATAACACTAATTGATTATATGGAAATAGCATGGAGAGAACATCATACCTTCTAAACCATGGGTCTGATCTCCGATGAATGGTGAAGGTTTTTCTTATGAAAACATGAAAACAAATGCATATACACAAGATCCCTATCTAATGAGGCCATGACATCTGCAGTACAAACAAGAAATTGCAATAATTATAATAGGAAGGTGTTTCCTTACTGCTGAAGTCTTGGCTAATGCAGCAGATTATTCACGGGCTTCCAGCCTCTAGACTAGGCGTTCTCAACAGCATTGCTACAAGGGAAAGATACAGACTACTGGTAGCAGTACCTCCATAAGGCTGCAATTTAAGGGAAGAGTAGGTGCCCTGTAGATAGATGTTTCAGAATCTCCTGGGAAGCGTGTGTTGTGTGGTGGGACCTGCTCTTCCAGTACTTCCCCGTTCACATCCAGAGCCTTAACTCCTCTAAAAGCTGCCAGATCACCTCTCTCCAGTGGCTATCAAATACCTTGGCTTGCCATTCAAGACTCTCCATCATACTAGCATCTGTCATTCTTTTTTGGCATGCGTGCCCTGTGCCCACACTGATTTTGCTGATGGGAATTATTTTGTGTTTTCATATTCCACTCCTAATTCAAAGACACGATCCTCAGGATTCTCTCAACCTGCAGTGATGTTTTCTCCCCTGCTCTCCTAAGGGAGAGAGTTAAGATCTGGCACTTTTAGTCCAGTAGGCTGTTTGGCTCATATTTTGTATCTTCATCAGATTCTCAGTGAGTGGAGAGACATCTCTTGTTGTTAGGGGTGCGATTTGGTACACTTAACTCATGGTACTTTGGATATAGTCAGTGCTTGATAGCTACTATTAAAAAAAAGAGAACAAGAGGCAAACAGCAAACAAACTTTACTAGAAAGTAACATCTCCCACCAAGTTGTAAAGCTTTCCTTATTTAAAGACAGAAGAAAAAAAAAACACCACTATGGGTCAAGTACAAAAAAAAATGTATTTGAATCAAATAAAAATAAAAAAATCTGGAGAACGTCCTTACCCCAGTGGACTTACAGCGCTAATTACAAAACAGAAGTAGCTGACACTTATGCCTTCTAAATATAAGCCTTTTCGTCCCAGAAAAGAGAAATGAATGGGTGTTAAATCAAAACATCCTATGGAGCATTTCACACCTCAGGAATGAAAACTGACAAAGAAGCAATTCTATGCCAAAGAAGAATCTACCAGCAAAGAACCAGGTCTGCTTAAGGTAAGAAAAACGAAAGCTCTCCAACATAGGTTATACCCTTGTCCCGTCTGCAAGTGCTTTTGTAATACCCAACGCCCCCCTCTCATTCGAAAAAATATATACACTTCTCTTTCACTATTGAAATCAGTTAATTGATCATTTCCAAAAATAAATACTACCATAGATAGAGGTCACTGGTCCTGAAATTGCATCAGTTAGTGTCTGGGTACTAGATTCCTGGGATCCTCTGGGACGTCTTTGTCATTTTATCACAGTGATTACAAGCAGAGTAGTTCCAGCGTGGGTGCCCTCAGTTTCCAGCGCTTATGTTTGCTCTCTGCATTCCTATTTTCTCCATCGAGCCTTATAGCTTTTGCTTTGGAAATCTGGCACTTAATATCCAATGTTAATTACATTTCCTATTCTGAGGAAAATCCTATTGGGCTAATTTTTCAAAATCATATAATGAAAGAACTTCAGTGACAAATCATGTAGGTTTTCGATTGTTTTTTACGGGTAGATCTATTAAGCACTTAATATTCAGTGGGAAAACAGTCTCAGAGCAATGAAATTCTATTACTTTAGAGGTTGCACGCTTTTAATTTCTTAATATTTCATTACATGTTGGCAACTGGTGCATATTTTTATAATGTGTTTGATCATTACTCTTCTCAGGGTATTCTATTTCAGTTCTTCCTCTGACATCATATTTGCATGTTAAAGGGTTTTAGCATTCAGGGATGAAATGTTCTGAATAGTAATGTGCAGTTAAGTTGATGTTTTAAAAACGGAAAACAGCAAACAGACATTATATATAGGGACTAAAGAGAACAATCTCATAATTTTAAAATCGAACTCAAGTTTTAATAGCTTTCTATAGAACATCATACACGGTAATGATTCAATATAATTCATTAATTAGCAAATTATGCAAAATGCTATCAGCAGAGTTTGGGGAGAAGGATCTTTTTCCTTGGCTTTTATAAGTCTACTGCATTTCTTTTTTTCCTGTAAAAAATGCTCTTTTCTTTGCTCTCCAGCAACATCTACTGGAAAATTCAGAAAAATGCTATTTATATGAATCAAATAGTTTGAGTAAGGACAGCTTTGATTACCATCTGCCTAAAAAGTGCACACTGAACTACCATCCAGTTTACAATGAAATTATTTCTGCTTACTTTAGTTCTATTTTGTTCTCTAAGAAAAGGATAGTTATTTGGTGATGCAAATAGCCAAGTTGCAACTTCAAATTTATCATCACCTCACCTGGAAGAAGTCATTTTCATAAATAAAAGCAAAGCATATATGATACAGACAACATATTTCTTTTGGCCCATCTTTTCAACACTTGCCACATCTTTGAGAAATAATCATCATTATCAGCAGCACAATAACAGCCTTCAATAGTTAGGTATAGCTAGAGTCAGAGAAAAGATTTCATGCAAGACAAAATGATGTAGAAAAAAACGAGATTGAATTTGAGAAAAGCTACTTCAAGATTCTGCAAAGTTTCTTAAGTTGAAAAAAAAATTACATGTGATGATTTTAAAACTCACTATGCTACCACCAGCACGATTACATCAAACGTTCGACAGCAGCGTCTTTTTCCCTTGTTCACATTCGTCCCTATTTTTTTAACCATGAGGAGAAATTAAGTTTCCCCACACCTGTATCAGGGGCTTTCCAGGGAACTTCCACCGGAGATTATCTCTGGATGATGAAGTATGATCAGACTCATAGTCCATTTGGTCTTTACTCCCCACTACTCAGCAGTTTCTGATGTCCTCATAAAATGGGATTCATAGGCTGCACCCACAAGATGCCATTAGATGGTCTGGCAAACACGAGATATGCCAGGGTATGATATTGAGGAGCAAGTCTGGTTGGGGAACTTGGGAAGAAAAAATCTTATCCCCAAACATATACATAAAATATCCTCCCATCCGTGGCCGCTGAAATCAGCAGTGCCATAGTATAGCAGTTCTTTCTCAAACCAAACCTAGTACAGGCACTGAAGTCACCATTGTATATATCATTCCAGAGGAGCATTTTTTAAACAGAATTTTGTACTTTTAATATCCAGATTTTCTCATAAAAACATTTAAAAATGAATTGAAACATTCTATGCTATCTCTTAGGTAAAATCCTAGATATCATCTGATTTCTGTTATCCTTAATTAGAAACTTGGCTAATTAGAGGTGGGGTTTTTTTTTTCTTTTTTGCTTTCTCAAATCTCAGTTTATTCATGTCAGCAATAAATTTTAGCAGCAGAAGCAATGAACACAGAATCAACAAAGACTGAGGTTAAAAACAAATAATCAAAACTTTAAAACAATAGAAGTAGCAACAAAAATCAAGTATGGGGAGATTAGCGTGTATTGCATTATTGTGTTTGTTCAATGTTAAAATAGATAGGAACCTTTTAAGCTTCACCCCAAAGCTCTTTAAAGGAGAAATGCCATCAAATATAATCCACAACTCTCATTCATAGCACACAAAAGGGACATATTCCTAAAAGCTACCCACAGTGAAAATCCATATGTATTCCACATTTAGGATCCTGATGCAAAGTTCCGACTTGTGGCTGGTAATCAGCCCCTCCATTATTGAACCGCTTAGAATCCAGAAAGGTTTATCTAACAGCACCTCCAGAGTTAACTCCCATTTCAAACTGTCATAATTCAGTTATCCTAATTATTTATCGGATCCCTTTCTACAACATGCCCTAACCTGAGGTTTTAACTTCATATTTCATTTGGGACAATACTTAATCTCCATTTATGAAACATCAACCTGACACAGGTTAAGGAGATATAAGAAGCGCTTCACCCACAAGATCCAAGCCAAACAAACCCCGGCAGCTCGACTTAAATAAACTCTACCCTTGCTTAAACCTCCAGTGAAAAATTATTATAACACATCAGAAGTTCAGTTAGAAGAAAAATTTCAAATGCCAGCTGTCTCCCAGGGTTTAAGTCCCGGAGTTCAAAAGCAGTATCAATTGGATTATTTCTCTTTCCGTTAGCTGTTTAGAATTTAACGTAATGCAAAGTGCTATTCTGATCAAAATCATCTTTCTCATCTCTCTCCTTAAATAAAACGGAGGAGAAATCATTCAGTATAAATGCATTTACTATACAAATCTATTTTCAATTGAATTTGCTGCATGCTCTAATTCATCAAAATTAATACAGGTACTTTCTATGTTAAACAAAAGGAAGCCGACTGAAAAATCGGCTTCTGCTGCGGATGCCTTTCTCAATTACAGAACGGTGAAAACAGAGATTTAACTAAGCCACTCGGTCAAACCCTCCGGTCGGCGCTTACCTGCCTCAGCTGAAGGCTTCCTTCCCTTGTTAGCAGCGTGCAGCATCTCTAGCTGGCTCCAATCCTTACCACCGGTCTCAAATTACACTGCTAAGTCCACCCCCTGCCTTTTTTTTTCCTTCTTTTTTTTCTTTCTTTTTTTTTTTTCCCAGCAAGAAAATGCTTATTGAAAGTGATTAGTTTTTGTTGTCCCTTTTAAGTCCCTCCTGCAGGAAGGAACAGGGGAGCAATGTGACGCCACCTTTTAATCTTTTGTAAGAGTGAAAAGGCAGAAAAGGAACGCTCGATCAAACTGAGCTGCACACATGCCTAAAACTCGCAGGAGAGGCTGCTGCTGCCTGGCGAAAGCACCGCTAGGCTTGAGTGTAAGAACAGAGAAGAGAGGAGAGTCAATGAATTGTGACAACGTATGTGCATCAAAGGCAGGAGGAGAGAGAGAACAATGAGCGAGGGAAAGGCAGCGAGGAGAGAGGGAGAGAAGCAGATAGAGAGAGAGGGAGAGAGAGAGAGAGACAGAGAACATCAAGAAAAGATAGAGCGGGTTTCAGGCAAAGGATTCTCAGAATAAAGCCACAGTGCAGTGTCTGGCAGCTTCTGTTTTTATCTCAGCGAGCATGATACACTGCCTCTCTCATTTAGAAACACATTCGTGTATCTTCCAGGTTTGAAAACTGAGATGATCGCAGTGTGTCTCTGGTTTTGTCTGATTGGCATTTAACTGTGTGGTGTACCTGTGATTTTTTAGGATGCGTTTATGTGCAATTTATTTCGCATATTTATTTATGTAGGCAAAAATGAAAGCTGCTAATTTCTACGGCAATTTGCAATGTAGTTTTACTGGCAGATGGAACTCTACTTATCATAACTGCTGACAAACTGCCATGGGTAAACAAAAGAAGAAATAAATGCTTCGTCGTCTTGATAATTGTCTTAAAGAAAAGAAAAAAGAGCCCACACCAAAATATTAGCACTGGCAAAACCTGTGTTTCCTAGTTCAAGTTTCAAAGGTGTTTCTCTTCATTAGCTTTCATTAATAAAGGCAAAATAAAAGGGAGGGCATGGTGTCTGAAGGAAAGGTACTGGGAAAGAAGCTATTAGGAAAGTGAAAAACCTAAATTCTTTCTGGTTTCCCTCCAAATGTGACAACAGGATTGCTTTCATGAGTCCTGGAACAGAGTTTTTGAGTCACTATTGCTATAGACTTTTACTGCATCCTTCTCCCTTCCTGTACCATTTTAAAGTAGGTTCCATTTTTAACACAAAGTCGAAAAGAGATGATTTCCCAATTCAAATTGTTTCAAATGGTGTGTCACCAGCTTTGTTCCATTTCTACTCAACTCTTGCCACATGGGGGCTTGGATTACACAGTTAAATTCCCTAAGTGACCTCTTTTATAAGAATGTAAATTGCTGGTTCCAAGGTCAAGTATTTGGTATAAGTTGTTGGTGAAAATGACTGCTTGCCTTTCGTGGTAAGCTGAGCTAAAACAGTAGTAAGTGAACAGGAAGAGGCAATGCCCAAGCTTTTGACTGACCATCTCTTTGAAATTAACCAATTCCAATATCTGAAAGTAAATTCTATGTGCCCTACTTATAGACATTATCATTTTAGAAACATAAAAAATAGAAAAACCAAAATACACAACCATTTCATTGCAACTTTCTTATGTCCCAACAACGTATCTTTGGACCCTAGGCGTCTTGTAATTTGGAACTCCTATGTAAGCCACCAGATATAGAATGAGAATTGGTCCAAGAAGAATAACACTCTCTTCCCCCACACTGGCCACAGTGCTGTACCCAAAGAGGGACTGCTTAATCTTGTTACACTCAGAGTGTCATACTTTCCCTGGTTTGCCAATAGAAGGGTATGTTTTTCCCTTGGACCCAAATAAAGAAGTAATCCCCACCTCCAGCCCAATGTGCTCAGGATGAAACTCTACTTATCATTAAGGCAGAGCAGAGAATGGAGAACACACAGGGGCTGAACAGAAGGCAGCTGGCCAGAGAACAGAGAGCGCTCAGATGTAGAAGGGAAAGGAAGCTGCGAGGCCTGGCCAGCAGGGAGGGAAGTGGTGACTAGTAAATCCGGAATTCTCTGCAGACATTTTGCATAGTGTATTGGAAGCAGCCTCCTTTAAATGGCATTATTGATACAGGTTCTATAGTTAAAATTTACTTTATACAAGGGAATAAGTGGACTGAGAATTTTCTGCCAATAAAAATAAAGACCCAATTACAAGGATGCAACTATTTCAGCACACTAAAAACAGGGGAGGGGGCCCAAGGTTTATTGAACGGGATCGGCAAAGCATCGTCAGTGAAAGACAAAAAGAAATCAAGGCAGACCAAAAGAGAGATTTTTTTTAAAGCTATAAATGGCTATCAGTGTTGCTGCTTATTTTTACCGCTTTCTTAGTGAGGAGGTGGGTACCCTGAGTGGATATCATTTGTAGTGGAGTGGATATATATGATATCAAGATATAAGATATCTTGAGTGGGGTGGGGGACTAGCTGATTATACTGCGGTGACCAAGTTATATTAATATTTCTTACTGGAATGTGACTTTTACATGACTTATTTCTTTGTGGGAGAGCTTTGTATTCACATGTTTATATTACAGCGTATGATATGCTCAGTTTTTGGAACCAGGTTACCCTTCCTAGGATTGAATCCCAGCTCCACTACCTAGTTGCTGTGTGACCTCGATTGAGTTAGTTGGTCTCACTATGGGGCTGTGTCCTCATCTTAAGATGGGTGTAAGGCTACCTGCCTCATGGGTTGTCATTAAGAATAAAAGATGCCTGTGCAGCGGTGAGTTCTGCTCCCAGCACATAGCAAATGCATTCATAAATGTTAACTTCTATTGTTAGGAAACCCACTGAACAGCTTTTTAAAGTTTTAAAAATGGATAATATGGACAGTATTTCATCACCTCAAAATGGATGACTCATACATACGTCTTTCCACTCTGACCTTCTTTGCAAGCTCCGCTTCTTCAAACTCCCCTCTGGGTTTTTCCACTTGGATAAGATGCTTAAAACTCAAT
The DNA here is from genome assembly GCA_963573385.1 of Cacajao melanocephalus. Lineage (NCBI taxonomy): Eukaryota > Metazoa > Chordata > Mammalia > Primates > Pitheciidae > Cacajao > Cacajao melanocephalus. The sequence goes on along the minus strand of CAUYLG010008175.1, from coordinate 124,261 downwards.
GAGCTCTACAACCCAACTCATGAACTCACCCTCAAAGCAAGCCCTTTCTCCAAATCTCACCAGTGTAAACATGGAAAATCCTTTGAGCCATTCAGGGATCAGTTCTTCCCCCTACCCCCACCCACCCCCACTGCCACAATCATTCAATTACCGATAACTTAAATACCATCCCCATATCTCTTCAAGTTACTATTTCCAGACCTCTGATACTTCTTGATTTGTGTACTTTTGCCTAGACTGTTGCAGTAATTCTTTAATGCAGCACTTCTTTAGGCTTTTTTTTTTTTTTTCTTTTTCAGTGCTGAAACACAGGAAGGGTGGTGAAATGCAGCATCCATTCCAGGGGGCATTCCTAGGGTTCTGGCAAGGACTGCACCAGAGATCGTAATACTGCCTTTCCCCTTCTCAGGAATGTACTTGGAATCTGAGTGACAGAGAATGACATTATTCTATGTACGACCTTGAGTCTGCCCTAATGTATAAACCAGCTCATCTTTGGCAAACGAATACTTCACTATTAGTGTCTTGTTCATTGTGACACTTCTCCCAACTGTCGTGACACAGCTATTGAAAACAGCCATTTTAAGAGGGTTTTTTTTTCGTCTCCAATTCATCCTTCTCAAGCCAGAATAACCTTCTTAAAATGCCACTCTGAATGACATCCATTCCCAATAGTTATTGATTGGTCAATTGAAAGTCTGTTTTATTTCATCATCTTATGTATTGGCTTGCAAATCATCTAAGGTTCACAATTCCTTAGGGAATAAAGTGCAGATTTGTTTGCCTCATATTCAATCGCCTCTGCGGTTTGACACCAACCTATCCATGTAAACACTGGTTCTATCACTACTGTGCAAGAGCTCACAGTACACCCAGCCTGATTGCACACGCATCCCTTTCAGAGCCTCAAGTACATTATTCATTCTCTTTAGGATGTCCTCTTTCATATCAACATATTTAATTCCAATCATTTTATCAGAGACCAGGACAGGTTACATGTCCACCACAAGGCTATCCTTGACCTTCTTGGATTGCAGTGCTGAAATCGTGTTAATTTCCATAGCTATCACAGTGCTCTGGGATGTATCATAATTAGGAGCTTGGCTTTAGGTTAGTACTAGGTACAAATCCCCACCCTGAAATTTGTTTCCTAATTGTGGAACATGGGTCAAATTCCTTTACTCTCTAAACCCTGCTCTCCTGATCTGTAAAATATTTTGAGAACTTAGTAGCTAACACATATAAAGTGATTAGCATAATAGCTAGTATATAGCTAACACCTACACAGTAATGAAATAGTTCATAGTAACGGGAATGCTTCTTAAATGACAAGGACTTATCATTGCCTCTAATTTCTAACCTCACGACAACTCACCAAATGGCTGTTACTAGAACCACTTTACAGAAGACAAAACTGAGATTTAGCAAAATTAACTTACCTGACATCACACAAGGAGCAAATGACAAAGCCAGGATATTAACCCTTGTCTTTCTACCTTCTAGTTATTTTTATCTGTGTCAGGCACTGAGACTTAGCTTATGCCATATTGTTTTATTATTACTTGGCTTTTCAGGTTTGTGCCCTATTCTTCCATATATATTATAAGTTAAATAAGAGCAATATTCATGTTTTAAATACTCTGCATCTTTAGTGCCTCCCACAAATCTGTAAGCACAGTAGCTTGCTTACTCGATAAATATCTGTTGACTGTTTGATCATCTATGCTCACGGAGATTAAAATTTTTAACCACATTTAAATTCAGTGACACTGTTTTTTGGAGGAAATGATTTCATCATGTTTTCTATGAATACCATCAAAATTATACAAAATAATAGAAAAGACAAACATTACACATAAATGATGTATCTATGGCTCTTCAGATAGAAACTAATGAAGTTCTCTGCAAAAAAAAAAAAAAAAAGAAAAAAAAAAGCTGTAGGAAGGTGATACTCATTGATTTGGCTCCTCATACTTGGCATTTACATTCTGCTTGAAGATGGGCCCCTCAGGCCACCCATTCCATGCATGTAAAAGGAAAAGTTATTAGCTGTAAGTCATCCGTTTAAGGTTACACAGCAAGACAGAAATGACCACACAAATATCCACAGCATTTAAGCACCTTTAATTCTTTCTTTTTAAGTAAATGCAATAATTATGTTCTCTTTTATTTTCTCTCTGGCTAAATCTATATAATACTAAAACAATCTGGAATAACAGAAAAAATTCCGTCAACCAATATGATGTTTTTCTGTGTACATGGTGATGAACAATATTGTTGAATTTTCAACAAGTGGAATAAATGCTTTTATTTGAAATATATATTTATATATATACGCACACACATCATGGTCTCTGCCTGTCTGTGCGCAAATGAAAACCACTACAACTAAGATGAGGAACTGCCTGTGCTCCCCATATTAGGATAATCAATGGTGTCACACACTTACTGTCTTGAAATATTTGCATAAACTTCATGAAGTCACGGTATTTTTATGGTTGCTGTTGTTGTTTTTCACTGCTATATTCCTAGTACCTCGACCAGTGCCAACATATGATGTGTGTTCAGTATATATAGGTCTGATAGATGAATGAGCCATTCCATTTTGCCTTTATTCATCTATTTCTAGCAATGTTTTAAAACCTGGTCTATATACCTCCAAATACAGTTTGTACCCTGCTATTTTTCTCCCTATGTTTTCCTTTTGCATGGCATGATTTGTTCAATGTATGCTATCCTTTGTTCAATGTAAGATATTTCTCCATCCAAAAATATTTTCTCCATCCAAAAATATTTTTTCTACATTATATTAGCTTGTAGTAAATGCTCTTTTCTCTCATTTCTAAGCACCCATTGCTCAGAACATTTTAATACATATAATTTTCCAATTAATCTTGTCCTGCCTCTGGATATCTCATGCTATTTTCTAATATTACTAGGTCATTTTTATTTGATTCATATCTTACTTCATCACATAGATATTAAGTATATTGAAGGTTACATGGGCAAAGTATCTTTTTTGAATAATATACATTGCTATTCCTTTGAGTACTACCTTATACCTAGAATGTGCTTATTAAAAAAGACATGTTGATGTGGTGGGCATGCAATTCTGATGGGCAGGCAATTCTGTCATTCAGAAATTATGTGAAAGAGCTTATAATACAGTCCCTGGCCTTTTAAAAACCGTTGTTAAAATACAGCTAGTATAGTGCAAAAGTGCATAAATTTTTTTTGTAGCTTTTTTACCCTGAGGTAGTATGAAAGGTCATTCATTTATTTACTTTGGTATGTATTTTGTGTGTGTGCACATGCTGTACATCAACCAGTGTTCAAGTTGGTGTCAAAATTAGCTCATCCCAACAAATTGAGATTCTTGTGGTAGGGAGAATTAACAACTGCCCTCTGGAAGAACATCGTTTTCTCCTAATCATTTATACATTAGTTGGAAATCAGCTTGTGTTGACCCATGGGCAGCTAATCCTCAGAGAGAGAGTTCTCAATTCTATAGGGTCTCTTCTATGGGGTCATTGCAGGCCCAATTATACATCTATCTCTTCTAGGAGGTTTGTTTTTCCTTAGGGTGAATATGATAGGAAAGAACTTTGTGGAAGAAACCTCATCTTAATAAGCCTTTTACTTTGGACAAAAGGAGGTTTCTTAGGAAAGATTTTTCACCCTCATAATGCTTCTGTCTGGATTCACTAGAGATTCATGCTCCTGAAATTGCCTACGTATTTTTTTCCAAAAAGAAAAAAAAAATTATCCAAAATAAGAAAAGAACATAACCTTTGAAGTTTCAAATAAGCCCTAATGTATCTTTCTGGTTTGTAAAGAGGAGATAATTCAGGTCCATTTTTATATCCGTTTCCAAAATTGCAATGAGTATATAATGTGATTAAAGGTTTGTGATATAGTGTTCTGAAATTAGTTTATTGGCTATAAAAATTAGATCTTATTTAGCCAATTAAAACAAATTATTTTAGTTATAAAATTGCTAACGTTAATTACCATGTTCTGGCATTTTGGTTTTTGTCTGCTGAACAGAAGTCTGTCTTGTCTGTTTTCCATTTCTGTTTCGCATAGTAATTGGAACAACCGCTTAAGTGAAAACCAAAGTAGTGGAGTCACCTTATCACAAAGTAAAAATGGAAAGCAAATCGAGAGAGAACCTCAAATCTCTGCTTCCCATGGTGGACCGAATAGAGTTGGCCTCAATGAAACTCTAAGTTAGAATTTACGTTCCTCTCCATTGAGTTGAATACAGGCTTTGGTGGACTATTTGGTTCTTGTTACTGATGTTTTTCAATATGGAACATTTGAAAGCATCCAACCAGAAGTTGCACACTGATCACAGCCTTGAACGTATTCATCAGAAAAACGCATTCGCTGCTACAGGTTTTATTTTTACAGGAGCCAGTGTGCTGCACTGTTTGCGAGTTTTTTCAATACTCTTACCCATGACAATCACAAAAGCAATTCACAACCTTACTTATCAGATAGTTCTGTTTTACAATAATCTGGTTCCTATTTGTAAAATCCAGGATAAAACAGTGCAATTTCTGATGCTGAATATCTGAAAAGCTCTGGAAGCTGCTAGGAAGAGATATGCACTAAAATATGTAATGTGATGGAATTACAACAAACAGACATTCTGGAGGGTGTACACTCTAGTGCATCTCAGAGTACGTGACATTTAATGGTGCTACTTTCAAGATTTGCAAATAAATTCTGGATTTAAACTGCTCCCTTCCACTCACAGTTTTTCTTAGCTCTCATATTTAACTCTTTCATTAAAAAAAGATAGAACTCTCTCAAAAAGAATGATCAACCAAAACAATCGCCATTGAATAGCTGTTTCCAGAACAAAATGAAAGTAGGGATTTCAATGAGATCTTTATTTTATGAGCTAGTTCTTAAATCTCTAGATGTACCATAAAAGTAACAACATCTTTCTGATGAGAATTTAACACAAAAAAGTGGTGATTTTAACAGCTGACAAATCCCCTATAATAAGGGGCTTAAACAACAATAAACAAGCCACTTTTCCAGTGATTAGGCTGTGCAGATGTCAAAGAAAAGTGCCATACACTCCCTTAAAGAGTATAGACACCTGTTAAATCTTTTTGGGTGTTTTCATGACCACATATTAGTGTGAGAGGAAAATGGGAATAACATATACCACTGAGAGGCAGTATAGTGCAATAGATAAAATGACTGCATTTCAATCCCTGATCTGTCACCATCTCAGCACATAGCATTAGCTAAATCACTTCACCGCTATCTACCTCAACTTCTCCGTCTATGAAATGGGACCAGTATCTCCCAGTTTCTGATAATAAGATAAATAAAAAGACATTAGTATAAAGGCCGATATCCCTATCATTTCTTTGTGCAGTTAAATTCTACCAAAGCTAAATCTACTCCAAGAGAAAAAGGAATTGCATTCTGGAAGCTCAATGCTGTTCTGGAACCTGCTGGGGCACCAATTAATAGAGTGATGTAATAAACCACTCAATAATCCTGCACTGACTGAAAGAATTAATGCTGTTCACCTCTGTTGCTGTGAGTGCAATACCATGTACTCAGAGGGTGCTCAATAAATATTAGCTGATGATGATATTGACAGGGTGCTGTGAAGTCACAACACTAAGTGAATTGCTAAGTTTACAATTGTCCCGAAAACTCATTGAATAATTATTGGCAATAAAAGAAGCCTATCCCTGATCCCATTTACTTTATTATGACATCATCTCATGCATAATAAGACCATCACCAATCCCTGGAAGCTTAGTAGCCTTGTCCTAGTGACTTGAGACAATAAAAATAAGGTCATCCTGTAAAACATATTTAGAATTTGGGCGATTCTTAAAACTTTTATTGTTAGCGCTCTGTTGCAATCTATCATCATTTCTTTTCTGGATGTTGTAGAGCCCCCCAATTGCTTTCCATGATTTCTACTTTAGGCCCCTGTGGCAGTTCCTTATGCTGGGGACTCCTAACGTATCTTACTTCCACGTATTCGCAGCCTTTATAGTTCTTTCTCATACTGACTCTGGGATTGGCCATGACTTGCTTTCGCCAACGGGCCATGAAAAATCACGACACAAGCAAAGGCACAAGAAGTTCTTGAGCATCAGGGCTTACCCTGCTGGAAGAATGCCATAGCCATGAAAAGGCTTTTTCTGGGTTCCCAGCAGATGAAAAACCAAAGGAAGGGAAGGGCTCAAACATTTCACGGAGTCCAGACCCCACGTAACCCACCAGCCAGATGAAACTGCACAAGTGAGTACAGGCAAGTCCCACAAAAGAACTGCCTGGTAGACACACCAGAATGTGAGTAACAATAATTTCCTCTGGTTTAAATCTGCCAAGTTCTGTTGTATTTGTTATCTAGTAATAAATGACTGATACGTCCCCTGCTGATAATTTCCAACTCTGCTAATCAGGATGATTCTGTTTACAATGTAAGCCAGATAATCTTACTTCTCCTCAAAGCCATCTCAGAGCTCCTTATCTCAGAGGAGCCCAAGTCTTCCTAAAGACTTGGCTTTCTAAAGACTTGACATGCTCTGCCGTTCCCCTACTTTATCTGATGTCAACTCTACTAATCTCTCCCACACTTTCCTCTTTTCAGCTGCACAGGCCTCTACCTCAGAGGTTCTTCTTCATGAACATGGATTACTCTCACACTCTATTTGGGTGTTTCCTCCAAAATCATTTTTTCCCACAAGGCCTGCCCTGATGAAATTGCATCATTTCCTTGCCCCCAATTCCCCATCCCCTCTTTCTGCTTCCTCTCCATTGCACTTAAGACTTCTAAATCACTGTATGGCTTACTGATTTTGGTCACTGTCTGACTTGCTATCTCAGAATGTAAGCTTCAAGAGGGTAAGAAGTTGTCTTTTTGGTTCCCACACTTAGAACAATGACTGGTACATAGGATTGACTTAGTAAGTACAGTTATGCACCAGTTAGCCATGGGGATACATTCTGAGACATGCATTCTTAGGAGATGTTGTCATTGTGCAAACACCGTAGAGTGCACTTACACAAACCTAGATGGTAAACCCTGCTACACGCTAAGCTGTATGGCATAGACTGTTGCTCCCGGGCTTCAAACTGGTCCAGCATGTTACCGTCCTGAATCATGTAGGCAATTTTAACACAATGATAAGTATTTTTGTATCTCACCACGTCTAAACATAGAAGAAGTACAGTAAAAATACTGTATAAAAGATAAAAACTGGTATACCTATATAGGGCAGTTCCATTATAATCTTATGGGACCACTGTTGTATATGAGGTCCGTCCTTGACTGAAACGTCGTTACTTGGTACATGACTGTATTTGCTAAATTATAAAATTAATCCTTCTGGTCAGGGTGACCAGGGCTACAGATTGGGTTCTATATTTAACGACAACGCTAAGATTGGATAGATTCTGTAAAAACACACAGTTGTTGCAACTTACAAAGTTTTATGAGACATCACTTGGCAGAAGGCAAAAGTAGCCTTGTGGTCAAGGAGACGAGAAGGTCAAGAAGGTTCTTTGGGAAGTATTTCATCGGAGGGTCTTTCCACAGGTAGTGAGAATCACAATCAAAAGCAAAGAGAGGTGACTCCTCACCAGAATAGTCACCCTGGAAAGGCTAAGGAGGAACCCGAGGGAAGAAAAGGAGATGCTCCGAGCCTGCTTGAATTTAAAAGGCAAGTGGCACAGGGAGAAAGATGCCTACAAAGGGTAAATCTGATCTTTTTTTGGAAAGTTTGTGATGTGCTTGTACCTTTTTCGGGAAAAGCCTAAAAATAAAGCCAAATATATTTGAGGCTTGGTCTTTCCATGCTGACACCAGCGTTGAGAATGCACACTGAGCCAACATTGTCACAGTACCTCGGCATGTGCCCAGGATGTGACACACTGGCATTTAGGCTCTGTAAACATGTAGATCACAAGTGGTAGGCTTACCACCATTTTCTATTTGACCGATCACAACGTCGGCCAAGCACCAATCACAGGCTTCCATTTGAATACTTCACGTTCTGAGCTCTTCTCAGGAGAAAAGGTCCGTATTACAAAGGCACAGTCTGGTCTGGCAGCGCAGCCTCTAGCTTGCAGTGTAGGTGTGTGGACAATAATTTACCTTAGTTAGTGCAGAACAGGTATGACCTGGGATGATTTCACCTAACCTACTCAATCTCTGTGCAAATCTCATCTGAAACCATCCATTTACCTCCTTGCCTACACCTCATTCTCCCGTTGTTCTGCAGTTATTTATTATCTGGGTCCGTGATTGTATTGTTTCTAGCAGTCATGGAAACTCTATTGTTAGGGGGAAAAAATGCCTCTTTGCCCAACTAGACTCCCCTGTATGGGGAATAAAGGATGTTAGAGCTCTTAATATACAGCCCTCTATGTCCAATTTTCCTAAACATGAAAATTGCCAAAAAGCAAAGCATGCAGGAGATGTATGGTTGGATGCCATTGCAGCCTCATGCTCCCGCTGACGGATGGTGCCCCCTGAATGACTGGGGGCACTCGCTAACTCACTGCCATGGCTCCTGCTTTCAGAGAAGCCAGCACAGCCAGCCCTTCCCAAGAGTGAATCCCTCCGCACTCACCATCTCTTTAACTGCTTCACTTAGTCACTCCTGGCCTTTTCCAAAACCAAAACACCAACAGGGACAGAGAGTATCTCAGCCCAGCAAATGACGAAGCTGGAAGGTGGTGCTAGGGCTCTGTCTCTCTCTCTGTGTCTCTTTTTATTTTTAGGGTTCTAATGGATGTATTTTAGCATTTGATCCCACTTAAAATATTTACTTCATGATTTGTGGTAGGGGAAATGTCATTTAAAAAAACTCCTTGAGCTTAATTACAAAAGATGTAAATGTGGTCTCACTTGCAGAAAAAAAGTTACTCTTAACAATGAGGTGTAAATTGGTGTCTGCTTAATCTGTTCACAGTAAGAATAAAGCCTAACACTCCTCCTCACCCTTATTTTTGCCGTAGTACCTGGGAAGTTAATACCTTCTTGGGAGTTCTTGCAGCATCTCTGATTTTTTAAGGAAAAAAAAATATGGAGATTTTATGTTTGGTTTTTCTACTAGCTCTAAGGACATTTATTTTGCTCCATTTGGGGCATCCATTTTGAACCATGGACCAGAGCTACACTGTCTGACCTCAGCCATGGACAGCAAAAGTCCAGCCTCTCTGGCCTCTCCTCTCCCTCTAACAATTATGGCCTCCTGCACATCCCAGAATAGAGTGAAAGTGATAGGGGAACCAGAGTGTTATTTATACAATGACCTTGGGCTCCTGGGGCAATTGCAAGCCCTATTCTTTCACTTACAATGTTTGATATTTTACATTTCAAAGAACCTAGCTCTCTTTGATATCAAAGAATGAAATGTGCGATGTAATTGTTATTGTTTTATGACCTTTAATAGGTTAATCAGGCTGCATCAGGTTTTCCAGGGTGTGACTCTATACCAAAGGAAATGATCTGCCTCATAGTAGATGGATTCTGACAAAAGGGCTCAACAGTAACATTTGAGAGGATGAATATACCTGGGTACCTTTGCTTACCTCAGTTCCTCTGTGGATAATAGCGGTTTCTCAATTGGCATGATTGACATTTTGGGCTGGAACATGCCTTATTGTGGGGCTGCCGTGTGCACCATGGGCTGTTAGGCAGCATTCCTGAACTCTACCCACTAGATACCCCCCACAGCACACCTTCTCTCCAGTTCATGACAGTCTAATGCCTCCAGGCAATGCAAAGTGTCCCTGGAGAGGAAAATCAACCCCAGTTGAGAGCTATGAGGATAATTTTTAAAAGTTGTTGAGGTGGGGTGTTCTTTTTGGAATTATGATATGGTATAGAACCTACTGGCTGAAATGATAATTAATATAATAGTAGCTAACATTTCTTGAGAACCCTCTATGAACCAATTAGCACTATGCTAATTGTTTTATAGGTTTGATCTCATTTGATCCTAAAAACAAACTGATCAGATGGCAATTATGATCTGTATTTTACTGTTATGGCAACTAAGGCTTAGAGGAGACAGATAATGTGCTCAAGACTGCCCAGCTGTGAAGTGGAAGAGTTAAATATGCCTAAACCCAGAGCTCTCTTGCAGGTGGCCCTCATCCTTTTCTGGTGTACATACCACCACTCTCCCCGTGGTTATAATCTGAATATCTGCATGAAATTCAGGAGTTAATCAAGTGCCACTGTGTTAGGGAAATCATCTACATGCTAATTAGATCTAAGAAAAAAATAAGGCAATGCTTGCCCTCAACTATTGTATGCAAAATGTAAAGTATAATATAGAAATAAGCTAAAAGAGAGACTAAAGAGGTTAGAGACGGAGTGCTCTGGGACCACAGACTTTGATGTACCTAAGAGTCACCTGGGGTGGTGTTAAGATGCAGGTTTTGATTCAGTAGATGTGGATTGGAGCCTGGGATTCCGTATTGCTAACCAGCTTCTGGGTGATGATGCCGTTGGTTTGAGGACCTCACTTCAAGCCGGTCACTGTTACTGTGCTGGAAAGTGTAGCTTCCGTGCATTTGAGAATTGAGGCACAACAGTATGGATCTGAGATGCCAAGGAAGCATCACCACAGAGTGGGAGGGGTAGGAGGGGTGGGGATTGCCTTGGTCGTGAGAGCCACCCTTGTCTGTCAGCCCTGCGCTTGGAGCAACGATGGCATGCCTACACTTGTCGACCACCCACATATACAGCTAAACATCTGCTATTTTTAAAGGATAGATATTAATTTGAAGCAAGAAAACACCTACCCATTGAACATAACTGATTTCTGCAAACACATTATATTCTCATGAGCAGTTTCATAATTTTGGAAGAGAACACTTCTTTCTCTCCAACACACTATGATATGGGATACATAAGAAATATCTCCATTTCCCCTCCCTCCCACCCCTACAGACACTGAGACATGAATGGCTGTGGGGCTGCAATGGGCCACGTGTTTATTTGACAAGGAAAAAAACTACACATGGGAGGCCAAAAGCAGAAAGAAGTTTTTTAGTCCAGTGAAAATCACTATTAAAATGACAGTGCTGAGGATTGTACACTGCATTATCATTTGTTTAGCTGTGCTCAAAAATCAAGTCCTATAATAAACATTCACAAAGCAATGGTTTGGGAACTGATCTCCACTAATGTTTGAGGCCTCTTCACCCAGACCACCGAGCCCATGGCAGATCACAAACTGTTTTGTGACGTCTGGATTTGACCAGGGGTCAGAAGGAAGGGGATGAATTTTGGGTCACTTGGCTTTCTGAACATATTCAGCTAATTCTTCATCCACATTACAGGAGAATATAACAGAGGAATGGTTTGCTGGGATGTAGAGATGGACTATAGTTAATAAAGGGCTGAGAGGCTAAGAAGTGGAACCAACCAATTATTGCTCATATTCTACTCAGATATAAAGTGGGAGGTCTGAATTGTACGTATTTGAGTTTATGGGTAACACCGCCATTCAAATTGCATTGTTCACTGATGGAGTAAGATTGCAAGTTCATGTTCATTCATTAAGTACCCACTATGTGCCAGGCCCTGGGATGAGTAGATAAATACTCTTCCTCCTGTCCTCAGGTGTTAACTGAGATAAAGTCTTCCCCATTCATGAGTCATTTGCATTCTACCTTTATGATTTTTTCCCATTGACTGTACCTACTATTAACTGTACTGATATGTACTCAGGTTTTTTCCTCAGACCAGCAGTCCCCAACCTTTTTGGCACCAGGGTCTGGATTCATGGAATACAATTTTGCCATGGACCCAGGGGATGGTAGTGGTAGGGATGGTTTTGGGATGACACAAGCATATTACATTTATTGTGTACTTTATTTCTATTATTATAACATACTCACCGTAATGTAGAATCAGTAGGAGCCTTGAGCTTGTTTTCTTACAACTAGATGGTCCCATCAGGGGGTGATGGGAGACAGTGACAGATCATCAGGCATCAGATTCTCATAAGGATTGCACAACCTAGATCCCTTGCATGCAGGTTCACAATGGGGTTCATGCTTCTGTGAGAATCTAATGCTGCTGCTGATGATCTGACAGGAGGTGGAGCTCAGCTTCGCTAACTCACCTGCCACTCACCTCCTGCTGTGCAGCCAGGTTCCTAAGGCTACTGGTCTGTGGCCTGGGGGTTGGGGACCCCTGCTATAGACAATCTCAGTTTTCATACGTTCAATTTGGCTTCATCTTAAATAACAGTATTTTTGAAATTATGTGTTTGAAGTACTCTCGGGACTGACCAAATCAATTGCTAAAATATTAAAATATCCTTCTGTGACTATTGGAAGACAAAGCCTACCCCAGCCTTGGGAGTGTCTACCACCACCCTGGCACTGTGGCCAAGCCCCATGGACTTCCCCAGAATCCAGAAAATTCAAAGTCAGGCCCAGCACAGGATGGACCTCCTAACATCCTGATACCATACTCCAGACAGTGTCTGTTCTGACAGGCCTGAACCCATTCCTTAATGGTTCTGCTTCCACAAAGCACTCAAGGTTTCTGTTCCATAGTTTTTAGAAGATCTTGTATGCAGTTATCTTAAAAACAAAATAAACCTTCCTGCTTCAAAAGCCTGTTGCATAGCAGTTCCAATTACTAAATCTGAAATATGAGAAGTTATATTTTCTCCAAGGTTCAGATTCTCTCTTCTGTAAAATGAGTATAATGTAAATATTTCCTACTTTGTGAATTAAATCAAGATTTTTTTCAGTCTCAGAGCTATTGATATCTTGGGCCAGATAATTCTCACTTGCGGTGACCGTCCTGTGCCTTGTGTGATGTTTAGCAGCCTCCCTGGCCTCTATCCACCAGATGCCAGTAGCATCCTGCAAGTCATGGTAATCAAAAATGTCTCTAGACGTCGTCTAATGTCCTCTGGAGGGCAGAATTACCCCCCATTAGGTATGACTGAAATAATTGAAATAAGCCATGTAAAGTCTCAGCTAGTATCGGGCTCATATTATAACCTCAGTAGTATTCAGTGCACTTATTAAGTGTTTTGTACATGCTTGGTATCCTTCTAAGCACTTTAAATCTATTGCTTCGTAAACTGTCACATAACCTTGTGAGTTAGGCCTTGTTATTATTCCCATTTTATGAATGAGGAAAATAAATGCCAGAGAGTAAAAGTAACTTGCTTGTAATTCCATAGTAAGTCACTGGCAAAGCTGGGATGTAAACACAGGCAATTCATCTCCAGAGCTTGTGCTCTTGGCCTTTTCACTTTCCTACCCTTGTAGAGGAGGAAGTCTCCACAAAAAAGGCATCATGGTGACAATCACGATGGTGATGATGGTGAGAATGATATTGATGAAAATCACGTAATCGCACAATAGGCTAAGATTTGTATATTAAAATTATATTCCAAATTTAAAAAACTCACAGAGAAGCATACAAGGTACTTGATAAGAAATTCAAATATGGATCATCCATAATTAAATTTTCACATGCCAATGGTTTGTGTAGACGCACACACACTTCTCTCAAAATGATTAGAAAACTCTGAAATTTCCCAAAGCTGATAAAGATTAAAAACAAACAATAAAAAAACTTAACATTTCAAATAAAGAAATGTGCATTCTGGTAGAATCCCTAATTGACATTATAAGGAGTTCAGGGAATTCAGAAACTGTGCAAAGACGCAGGGCTGTTCCACTGCTATGAGAAGACACTTTGGAAAATCAGATGCTGTGATCAACACGGGCACGTAGAATACAGTGTGACCAAGGGTTGGGGGGTACATGCTGCACTCCCCATGGGTGACTGAGCCTTGCATGTTTTCCCAGGGATTCTTCTCACCCCAATATCCTAGGTAGCCAGTATACATCAAAAGCATTGACACGGACTGAATTCTACTTAACAAGGGTGGTGTGGGAGAGCTCAGAAAGGCCCACTGGCCTGCTATGGTGGCTAGAGAAGTATTTCTCCAAATTGTCTTTCCACTTACTAGCAACAAAAGGAAATATTCTGTGACATTAAATGCCCCTGGAAGCAAAGTGTGGGTTTACATAAGTACACATCTATTGTTTCCTCTGACAAACAAAAACTCATAACCCCAAATCGAAATCAACACACCTAGAATAAGCAAATGTACACATGGAATTCTGATGTGACATAGAGATATATATATGTAAGTATATATACATATATATGAAAGAGAAACTGAAATATAGACTAAGAATAACAATTCAGAGAGATGCCATTATTGCCTTCCTCTAAAGTTTTAGAATCCAGGCTACCATTGAATTATTAAGTTTGTCATTGTTGAACGCAGAAAAATGAGAGCTTTTCTACATTTGACTGAAAATCTTTGCATTTCTACCAGTCTGAAATAGAAACTTGCAATTAAATCAATTAAGCAATGAAAATCAAATATTCCATTAAAGTCTAATTTTCCTCATATCTGATTGGTTGTAACTCAACTGAGCTGGAAACAGATGAGAGAGGCAAAATGACTCAAAGTCTGAGACATGGAGACAGGAGAAAGGGAAAATATTTAACATGTTCATAGGAAATTTAATAAGGGCATTTTATTTTCCTTCTGCTTGTGTAAGTTTAACCATTAGGGGTTCCCCAAACATAGGATGTGAGAACTAATGTGGCAGACTGAAATGAGAACAGCAAGATTCCTTTCTCCTCTATCTTCTTTTTGCAATCATGTCATTGAAGTTTCCTATTCCCCTTATGGAATTTGAAAAGGCTCGACCAAGCTCTATTCAGAGGGTGCTGTGTGGCTTTGGAGCTCTCCAGCAAGCCCAGATTTAGTTGCTATGACCGACAGTCAGATTGGAATTGGCTGTGTTTACTGATTCCAGGAGTTAGAGACTCAGCGTGTCAGGGAGGGATTTATTCTTTTCAGTAGCAAAATGGAGGAGTTCCCTCTTGGGGATTTAGGGAAAGAACATGCCAACTGACTTACACATTCTTTTCCCTTCATTCTTACAGGTGACACACGCTACCGACTTCCATACCAGCAATCCCTCCATGAACGGAAGGCCAAATCTCCAAATATGAGATGGAAAATGACTTCTTATGTTGCAGTACAAAAAGCAATACAGTGAGGAGAAGACAATATCTTACAAGTAAGACGCTTTTCCAGGGTTTAACAGACAGCAGGGGAGCCAATCAAGTTTGAGTTAAATATGATATTGAATATGAATTTTTGAAATATATAAATAAGCAAAAAGAAAAGAGAAAAATAACACTTCATGGGCCATAGTGAGTTTCAAATGTTAAACACTAAGGTGCAGTTGGTCAGTATTTCTCAGATGGCTTTTTAAAATTCAATCGTCAAAACTATTTTTGAGGCCAAACTGCCGAGATCTCCCAGAAAGCTGCTCATGTGTTCGGTTGTCGCAGCCAGCCCCAAATTAGGTAGATCTGAGAAAGTAGAAAGAGCTGTAAAAGCTTTTCCAAGTCCCACTGGAAACAAGTGTGTGTGTGTGTGTGTGTGTGTGTATGCATGTGTGTGTGTCTGTGCATGCACACACATGACTGTGTGCTAAGCAGAAAGGAAAGTGTTTACTTCAACTGGTACCATTGCTTTCCAGAGAGATGAGTGATGGGAAATGTGTGTTTTTAATCCTGACAATTGAAAAAATCAATTTATAAGGATTTTCTTTGCTTTCCTACTCACACTCCCCCCAAGCATCTGTCTACTCTGAGCAATTGGAACAGGTTGGAGGAGGAGGAGGAGCAGGGAAAGAGAGAAGCTCCTTTGAAAGTAAACAACTGCTCTTGAATTTCTTATCTTTGCCACCCTCTTGGCCCAATTTATTTCTTGGTCACATTGGTAGTGGTTAGGAATACAGGCTCTGGGGTCGAACTGCTTGGGTCTGAATTCCAGCTCCTCTGTGTATCAGCTTAGGGACCTTGGGCAAATTACTTCACCTTTCTGTGCCTCAGTATCCTCATCTGCAAAGAGCAAAAGATAGCCATACACATTCTCTATGGTTGTTATGAGAATTAAACATAAAAGTCACTTAGAATGGTGACCATTGTAAGTGTCTTTTTTCCACAGCTAAGTATCCACAGCTCTGAATATACCTGTCACTGCTCCATCTACCCTCACAACAGGACTACAACCCACAATCCCCTGTGCCATTGGACTCATTTAAATGATGAACACTGTATCGTGAGGTCACTGAATCTAAGCATCTGATCAGAACAAGTGTCAGAAAACGAATGAAAATAATCATGACTCCCTTTAAAAACATATATGCTCAAGTGTTTCCAAGGAGTCTGGCTGGGTTATCATCTTTTATATTTAGAGTATAATACAGACAATGATTGCATCAAGGCATGGTAACCTTCCTTACTTCAATTTAACCATCGCTGTGGTCCAGAAAAAGGTCATTCCTATTTTAGAGTCAAGATAAATAACAATTTGTTGTCCATAAAATTGGAGGGCAGTACTACAGAATAAGTGAGAAAATGCATATTGCTGTGGTGGGAATTCTGGACAAAAAATTCAATTGTCCAGGCGAAAGCCTATAGGAGTGACCCTCAGGCGCTTCCCACCAGAATCAAGCCCTGTTTGAGGAACTCCTCACCGTGTGCTATTATGTTGTGAGACCTGAAGAGGACCCTTCCATGCTGACAGGAGACCCCCCCATCTCACCCTCCTACTCTCCTTCTCAGGGAGACACTAGGCTCTGTCCAGCCTGCCTGGCCCACCTGGAATCTTCTAGGTCTTTCTATCACAATACTGCTTTAGAAAAGTCTGTGTGAAGGAGGGGACTCTGGTATTTAACTCCATCCATCAATGTCAACCCCTCTTTCCCCTCTACCCCAACAGCTTGATCCATTTACCTAAAAGCTGAATAGTCTAAATGGATGGATTTTGTGCTGGTCTCATTAGAAAGGGAAATTAGCCAGGCATCATTCAGCTGTGCAGAAGGCATGCTGATCCTGAAAGCCCTTTCCAACCCCCGCCCCCAACCTTTTCTTCATCACATATGACGTCCATGATTCCCCTAACATTTCTTAAAGCTTTCATTATCCACCACTCCAGTTCTTAAGGAATACAAAACTCCAAGTTCCCATCTCCTTGTCTCGTTACCCAGTCCAGAGCTAGGCACAGATCTGGACCCTATGTGAGAGTAGATGACTTCTTATGCTGTCCTGTTCAGAGTTTGCTTTTGATAAATCAGTGCTATTTATTGACATTGTACTATCAAGATTTTAGGTCCTGCTGCCCCTCCAGTCCCATTTATACTACCCTCCTCCCAGCCCTGTGTTCCTGACACATTGACCTGCTGTCAGATCTTGGGGACCATAGGCTCCCTGTCACCACTGAGCCAGTGTTCATGTGTTTATGTGTCTGGAATGGTCTTCCTTGCTCCTCAGGTAGTTTATTATTCTTCACCCTTTAGTTTCAGCACATGACTCACTTCCTTAGAGAAATCTTCTCTGATCCCATCAAGCTTGGTCAGTTTCCTTTGCTGCGTGTCATCTAGAATCATGTCTGTCTATCAAAGCACTTTCCCCAGCTTGTAATTATGTTTTCATTGGTTGCTTATTTGATTAACGTCTTGTTTCTCTGCTAGACTATAATTCTGTTCCAGGGAGCAAGAACTATGTCTCATTCATTCATTCATTCATTCTTAACTTACCGTTGCTTACCAACACCTATCATAATGCCTGGCAGGTAGCAGATGTTTACTAAATATTTGTCAAATGAATAAAGTTCATGCAACCATGAGGGCTATGCCATTAGGATGTTTAAGAATGTAACTCCTCTAGTTACCTATTACTTTTATCTCACTAGAGATGGCAAGAGAAGAAATCTCAGTCACATATGCAACAAATCTTTATGGAACACCTCCTATGAACCAGGCTTTGCAGAAAAGTCCGTCATCTTGCATGCCCAAAGCAGCAAACTCCTCCAGTGCTAGCAGGCATTACGAGGCTACAATGTCAATAGTGTCTGCACAATGCTAACATAGTCCCTTTTTTTCTGGGGGGCATAAGGATGGGAGCTCGTCTCTGGTCCTTAGTAATCTCAGTGGCATTCAGTCTTGACTAAATATGGTGGCTTCCTAAGCAGTGCTTCACAAAGATGAGATTAATATTAGTGGCTCCAGAGAATCAAGGTAAAAATCATGGGAAAGAATTATCATTCTCAAAATTAGTACAAAATTAATACTAAATAAAAACCAAATCATGACAAGTGAAGTTTTCTGATGTATTGAAAAAAGACTACAGCACCCTTTTGACTCTGCCTAATGTGCACCTGAGTATATTTATTCAGCTTGAACTTTAGGATTTTATGGAGTTCTGATTAATAACACAGCTATTCCAGGCTATTTGGTACAAGTGGACCAAGAATTTTGCCGCCTTGCCTAGCTCATTCATTTGTGATAGCTTTGCAATGACAATGGCCTAAAGATACTTTCTAGGGCACTTGAGAATTTCGATTAATAAGTAATAGACTTAAGTGATTTATTGCAGGTATTATGCCTTTTCTCCCCAGAAAACCCACAACCTAGCTGTTCAGGGAATGAACTATTTGAGAACAACTGCCAAAGAGCTGTTAACTTCTGTGCCTGCCTGACTTGAAGGAGTTCAGCCACATCCTCCTGTTCCCTTACCAATAGCCTAGAAGTTAACCCTAACTTGGAAGCCTTCATGATTCAAGTCCCCCAGAGACTGCCAAAGAGCAATCTTGAGACCTTTCAAATGCCATAGAAATGAATTAACATATGAACACTGTGCCCCTCAAAGGCACGCAATGGAGTAGGTTTGTCCAACCATTTAACTTACACAAAATTGATGCCAGCCTTTGGCAAAAATAAACAAATAAATACATGCACAGATTAAATAATTCAAAACTTGTATTTTATGGGTTTATTTTATGTGTGTGTATGTATGTGTGTGTATCTCCATATAGAGAGATAGGTTAAGTGTCATGGAGAAATAAAATAACCTATAAACTTATATTTTGCTTATGGATTTGCTCATTAGCTTAGTGTAAAAGACATATATTTATTACATACTTGTTTATCGCTTACTGTTGACAGATGTATAGAGGGATGAATGGATAGATAGATAGATGAGTGGGCAGATGAATAAAGAATCCATAGCCTTATGTTTCGCTTACAGGTTGCTTATTGCTCATGCATTTACTGGGTCTCTTTCTATAGGAAAGTGAGTGCACTGATAACAGCAGTCTTGTATTTCCTGTTCACTACTTCATTCTCAAGGCCTAGAAAAGGGCCTAACATATAGTCAACACTATTTTCTCACATAATAAGCACTTTGCACTTTACCATATATAAATACACATGCATTACTATACCAGGAGGTACACACACCTCATGGATGACTCAAGGGATTTTCATAAGTAATTTTGATCATATTTAATCTCTCATCTCCATAATGACAGCGACTTTAGAATCTCCTCCCCTAACAATAAGACAGCTCCACTATATAAGAAGGTTATAGCTGGGTGTGGTAGTTTATGCCTGTAATTCCAACACTTTGGGAGGCCAAGGCAGGCAGATCACCTGAGGTTAGGAGTTCAAGACCAACCTGGCCAACATGGTGAAACCGCATCTCTACTAAAAATACAAAAATTAGCTGGGCGTGGTAGCTCATGCCTGTAGTCCCAGCTACCTGGAGGCTGAGGCAGGAGAATCGCTTGAACTCTGGAGGTGGAGGTTGCAGTGAGCCAAGATCATGCCACTGTGCTTCAGTCTGGGTGACAGAGCAACACTCCATTTCAAAAAAAAAAAAAAGAAGGTAGTTTATTGTGTAGAAAGTACTCCAGCCTGCAGGATGCACATGGTGTCGGGGGTGTTGTCAGTGTGTGAAAGATTCCGCTCCTCTAGAACATACTGCCAGACCACAGATCAGCTGGCTGCTATTAACAAATTCTTGGATGCAGGAGGGGTGTGTGAAGAGGTCTGCATAATGAGGTTCCTCTTTCTCCCTCCCTGTAATGTTAGAGCCATAAATGGCCACCACTTAACCAAAATCGAAAGTAATTTCTGACTCCTTGGTGGAACAAGAATATTTATACTAATATTTTTGATCAAGAGTTGTGAGAGACTGGCACTAATGTAAATCAGCACTCAGGGAATCCAGCACCGTAATAAAAATCTATGCTGGGCACAATATGCTTCAGTAGTACAGCGAACCAGCAGTACATACATTTGCCTCTAGCTCGTAGCTAGGTATATTCACTGCACCATATGCTGGTTTCTTTAAGTAACCCATTACACAGAAATTAAATATCTTGTGACAGATTGTTTTGACAGTGGAAAAAAAAGAAAGCGAAGAGAGTGGGAGAGATTTAATTTTTTAAAAAATGCATTTGACTGAAGGCAAAACGTTAGGTAGATGTTAATTTAACAGATGTCTAGTTTTGCATCATCAGCCTGAAACAGGCAATTTCTGGCAAGCCCTCTCACCACATCGCAACGCAAAATCCTCTCAATTCCACATGGATATGCCTTTCACAACCTTCCAAGTGAGCCATTTTCATTCAAAGGAAATGCCTGAAATTACTCAGGGAAGATGCTAACACCTGGCAATAGTTTTGAAGGAAGAGTCCATGAATGCATAGAAGTATAATGGAACGAAAGTTAGCTCACAGCAACATTTTAGTTGATAGAAAAAGCAGAAGGAAATGTATTCACACTAAAAAAAAATACAGCTAACCCATCACAAAGTTACTGTGTATGATAAAATAACCTCCATCCCCATGGTGGTTACAGGTAGAGTTCTTTTTTCAAATCTATCGTACGGGTATATCAAATCTCAGGTGCCATTATTGAGATGTTGTTTGAAAACAAAAGGCCTCTGAAGAGGACCACTTTAGGTCCTCATTGCTTTTAGGCTGCTTCTTTTGGAAAAACCCCACTCCTCCCTATTAGGCCAATACAGAAATCTAATAGTTACGAGTTGTATAAATATCTGATTTATATATAACTGCCTAGCAGCTGACTTGGATAGCAGTTCACTAGCTGATATCATGTTAGGTTTGTTATTGAGCAGACATTTAATCAGACTTAATTAACTTGGATTTTGTAATTTTATTTTCATTTTGGAACCAGTACATTTTATTTTTAGGACACAGATATTTTCATAAGCCTTACAAAGTTCAAGTGTACTAGATACGGTAAAGGCAGTCACCAAGAGGGAAAAAAGGCCCTTTACAAGCCAGGCGTGTTGACTCACACCTGTAATCCCAACACTTTGGGAGGCCAAGGCAGGTGAATCACGAGGTCAAGAGATCGAGACCATCCTGGCAAACAAGGTGAAACCCCTTCTCTACTAAAAATACAAAAATTAGCTGGGTATGGTGGCGTGTGCCTGTGGTCCAAGCTACTCAGAGGGTGAAGCAGAAGAACTGTTTGAACCTGGGAGGTGGAGGTTGCAGTGAGCCGAGATCATGCCACTGCACTCCAGCCTGGCAACAGAGCGAGACTCCATCTCAAAAAACAAACAAACAGAAAACCAAAATGTCTTTTACATAAAATTAAACAAAGCTTATAGATTTGGGATTGGTGTTATCCTCAGTCTTTTCACACCAAAGATATGTTGAAATTCATTCTTGGGTGGAGTCCATAAGATTAATCTGCTATGATTGGCTGAGTTGAAATACCACCACAAACATAGTCCCTAGCACAGTTCTTATTGTGATAGATACTTCTAGAAAGAAGGAAGAGAGGCAGGAGAGAAAGGAGGGGAAGAGAGAGAAAGGAGAAGGAGAATTCTGCTACTAATACAAAGGATTAAGAATCTATTCTTGTAGTTAAAAGGCTGCTCTATAATTCTGCAGGATTATTAATTAGCACTACTTATTTTAATAACGAAGAACATTTTACAACTATACAATAAAACTTTTCACTCTCAATAAACTGCAAGTTCCATTGCTCCCCCCACCCGATGCACACAGATTTCCAACAATTGAAAAATACTTTAGAGAGCCCTGTGTGTGTGCATGCGTGTGCATATGTGTAGCCATTTGATTCAGCATTTTTATCTTTAGGTATTTAAAGTAAATGGTCTATATCTTGTTTTTTGACAGACTATGGTAACAGGCCATCTTGAAGGGCTGAGAGAGATTAATGATATTATGGAAACCTTTGTAGAATGAAACAAAATTGGTCTCCAAACAATTCAATATGGGGAAGCGTATATGTGCGTGTATATGAGTGTCTCTGTGACCTGTAATAAATACTGAGTTACAGAACACTGTCCCCAAGTGATTCCATTGTACTTTACAAACATTGCAACTATGGGAAATGAGGAAAATTAGCCTTGTGAATTCAACGATGCTAAATAAATGCTTACTAGAAAAAAAAATTTGCGGGGAGCTAGACAGTTTACACCAACCACACATTCCTTCTCACGAGAGCAGTACCAAGTCAAGGACATGATGTGAAATTGAAGAAATTGGTAGGAGAAAAAATTTTAAACCACTATAGGACTGCAAAAAGAATAAGAAAAAAAAAAATCTGTCAACACAAAAGAGTCCTTTCTCACTCTCTGAAATTCTAATCCAGTAATCATGTCTGCCTTCTAAAGCACGTTTCATCTGACTATCTCAAAGTCCTTTATGGTATTAAACACTCACTGAATCCCTGAGGTGGGTAAAATTATTCTAGTCATTTTACAAATGTATCTATTCTCGCAAACCTCTCATCCTGGGGAACGATAAGTCTGGGAATAAATATCAGGAATCGATGAATGACCAGAGTTCTTATTCCTTTAACCTGTTTCATAATTAGTTAAGGGAAAACTCCTTGATTTGCCATGAGAAAGCACCCTGATGGATTGAATGTACATTTCTGATTTGGCGTAAATGATCTTAATAGATGCCAATATGTTCTTATTCCTATCCCTGTCTCCACCTTTTTCCCTGTCCCTTAAACTGAAGCGTTGAAGAATATGTCGGACATGTGACAAAACAGAAAAATAGAAGTAATTAAATACGAAAAGAGAAAATAAGCTCATTGCATATTTTGACATCTTCAGGTCTTAAAGACTATTATGAGGCTATACTCAGTTAGCCATGGCACCTTGGACCAGGCATAAGGCCTCTTTGAGCCTCCGTTTCCACCTCTGTAAAGAGAAAGTTAAATTACGCAAACTTTCAAGTCCCTGGCAGCTCCACTATTTATTATACGATTCCACATTTATAGACATAATAGTTTCTGTATTTTGGCATGAATCTCCATTATGATTAAAAAGAAATAAATTTAAGATAAATATTTCAAAATATTTCCAAAAACAAAAGTGTGGTTGAGAAGCATTTGTAATGCCAAAATCGTACTTTTCCCTTCATATGCTGCTGTTCTTAACGGATCCTGTAGAGCAAATACCCGTATTCAGATTCTACTGCCAAGGCCGGGAACGGTGGCTCACGCCTATAATCCCAGCACTTTGGGAGGCTGAGGAGGGTGGATCACCTGAGGTCAGGAGTTCGAGACCAGCCTGGCCAATATGGTGAAACCCTGTCTCCACTAAAAATAGAAATATTAGCCGGGCACATGCTTGTAATCCCAGCTACTCAGGAGGCTGAGGCAGCAGAATCACTTGAACCCTGGAGGTGGAGGTTTCAGTGAGCTGAGATTGTGCGTTTGCACTCCAGTCTGGGCAACAACAGTGAAACTGCATTTCAAAAACAAACAAACAGATTCTACTGCCAGACCTATGCTAGTCTACAAAAATAAAAAAAAGTGGACTTTAAAAGTCCCACTGGAATAACCCTGTGCTTTTGGCTGACACGTTAGGAATGTATCAATGCAGGCAATGTGACTGCCCCTTTGAAGGTGAAGTAAGCAGATTCTGTGTACTCAGAGTGCCCAGGAGAGGAGGCCAGCATAATGACTGAGGTGTCTATTATGGGACAGAAATACGGCCAAAGGGTGTTAAGTTGTAAATTAGCACATTGAAGTTGACCGAGAGGTTAGTTTAGTCTTTTGAGTGTGGAAGAAAGCCAAGGGACCAGGGAATACCTGATGCTTAGTTGTGATTATTTCTGCCTTGTGGAGCATCCTCTCCCTTTTTTAACCAGAGTCCCTGCCAAACATCTCTCTGTAGGACACCAAAGTCATGAGACTATCAAATGTAGGCACCCATTCACTATCAGTCCCACCTGCTCTTTCCTAATTTAGGCTTACATCGCAAAGAATATTTACCTTCTGTGCAACCTTCTGTCACTTAAATGTGCAGTTCGGCAGTGAGCAAAGACTTAGCGTTAGTCATCAAGGGGAGGTCTGAGATCATAGAGGCACCAGGCTCCATTTCTTGTACAAAGATTTCCTTTCAGGTCTGGGATTGAAACCTCAACAGCATAAAGTTCACAGTCTGAGGTGGCAGATCATGCCATTTATGGAATATAATTCCAGTAGACAATGACTCATTCAATATAGGAATAATTTTTAAAGTCAAGCATTAATGAGTAAGCTCGTGATCATTAAAAACAGAAAAAGAACACATGCTATGTCTAGCCCCACAACAATCGAGATGAATCACTTGGTCCAGATGTGTTCTCCACTAGGTGGTCCATGCAGTGTGGCAGCTAAGGGTATAAACTCTAGAGGAAGAATAATGAGTTCAAATCTGTGCTTCACCACTTTCTAGCCTATGGATTTGGATAAGTTACTTATTTTCTCTGGGTCTCATGTACTCCATCTATAAAATGACAATAATATTTTTTAACTCATAGGAGTGTTCTGAACATTGAATGAGCTTCTTTGTATTTAACAAGCATCCAATAACTTTTTCTATGTTATTATTTGCAAATCGTTATTACTAAACTTTCAGATGCACTCTATACAACGCTCCCAAATTTGTTCCTTAGCAATATTACTGCTATCATTGGTATGTATGGTCTGTCAAGTCTGTACGTATGGTCATAATTTACTCTTGGAGGGCACAAAAAGGAGTCTTGTCCAGCAGCCTGTGCAGTAGATATAATTAAGATTATTATGCCCAAATTAGGA
The DNA here is from genome assembly GCA_963573385.1 of Cacajao melanocephalus. Classification (NCBI taxonomy): domain Eukaryota; kingdom Metazoa; phylum Chordata; class Mammalia; order Primates; family Pitheciidae; genus Cacajao; species Cacajao melanocephalus. Next base: position 99,241 of record CAUYLG010008175.1, on the reverse strand, counting down.
AGATAAAATGCAGTCTTAGAGCAGAGTATTGAAATAGGGCTTTGTAAAGGTTCGCAAACTTTGGATGTACCCGTAAAAGCATAAAACCATGTGTATTATGTGAAAGCATAAATCTGATTTTAGTGTAAATGGTTTTTGTTAAAGCCTTTTTATTGTATCTGATGTATAATACACTATCAGAAAGCCATACATACGTGTTTGAAGATGTAAAAATTAACCATGATTGTTTTATTTGGGAGCCATAACAAATCTTTGTAAAAATGTTTATCCAGCAAGATTCTGCTCCTTGATGTTGGACTTTTGCTGCATACAGGTGCCTACGTAACATCATTATAGAGAAGAAGACCTTTGACTGATCTGTTCTCATAAGACTATTTTTAGAAGTGGCCATTTTAAAAGACCATCAAAAAGCCCAAATTGCTTGCATGAAATTACAGAGAAAACTATGTACAAATACGTCTTAAGCAGTTATCTATGGAGGTTGTGGTTGGTAATGGTACATGTGTCACCTCGCGTAAGCTTTAGGATAACCTAAGTGCAAGGCATTATTATGTTCATTTAGTGTGGACATTTACCAAGCTCAGAGAGAATATATAACCAAACCACCAATGCTCAGTTCAAACCCAGGGATCTCAGGATCCAAAACCTACACTTTTTACGTAGCATAACAGCTGTCCCAACAAACTCAATTACTGAAATAGATCAATAACAAATAGAAAATATTTTCAGTGACTTGGAAAGGGTCACTGAACAGTAACTATGCCATTGTCAGGGACAATAGACTATGAATTTGGATGCTACTATATTTTTTAAAAAGCCCTTATAAAATATACCTTTGCATGATGCCTAGAGTTATTCAAATAAATGTTAATTCTATTCCTCAATTACACACATATTACTTCACAGTACATTTTACTGCCTAAAATTGTATTTTTGCTTTTTGTTATTTTAAAATTTTATGTCTCTCTTTAGAATATCAGTTCCATGAGGGAAGGAATTATTTTTATTATTTCTGATTCCCTAGTGCCTGTCTCCCAGGAGGGGCACCCAGCACATTTGTTGAATGAAAGCATGAATGATGAATGGATGAATACATGAATAAATAATAAGTAGATGAATGAATGAATGAATATATAAATATAGCTAGACACAAACTCTACATAGATAGGCAGTCTAAATGTTCAAAAAGCATGCGTCTCATTATATAGAGATATAATAGAATAAAAGTGCCCCTGATAAATTCCAGGGAAGATGATGTAAAAACATCCCTTTACACAATTGAAACCCCATTGTAGCTATCAATATTTCCAAGCTATAACATGATATTTTAAATGTGCCCCTGGTATTATTATGCTAAATGGCATCCGTGATCTTCATCCTATGTAACAGGATACTTTAAAATGCACAGCTCAGGAAGATACCATCCTCTGTGGCTTTTCCATCATAGCATATGTAAGTATCACATTCTGTGCTGATAATTCTCTCCAGGTCTCTATGTCCGAAGATTCCTAAAGCATCAAGCATTTATGTATCTATTCACACAAGAGGGTCAACCATATACAATCAAGTGGTGACTTCAGAGTTGAGTTAAGGTCTTGGAATCCACCCCTCCTCCCATTACAATTCCTTCTTGATTTCAAATGTTGTAAAATATAGTGAGCCATATAACTGAAATCCAGGTAGATGCTATGGATTGAATTGTGTCTCCCAAAAGATCTTGAAGTCCTGGACCCCAGTCCCACAGAAAGTGATCTGAAAGTGATCTTATTTGGAAATAGGTTTATTGCAGATGCAATTAGTTCAAGAAGATAAGGTCGCAGTGGATTAGAGTGGGCTTTTTATCCAACATGACTGGTGTCCTTACAGGAAGATGATATTAAAACACAGGAAGAGAATGTCACACAGAGACATACAAAGGGAACTCTGGCTGACAAAAGAGGTAGAGATTGAAATGCTACAACTGCAAGCCAGAAAAACATCAAGAATTGCTAGCAAATCACCATAAGCTGGAAAGAGGCAAGGAAGAATATTCTCTTACAGATTCCAAAGGGCATGGTCCAACTGACCCCTTGATTTTGAACTTCTAGCTTCTAGGACTATGTGAAAATCAACTTCCCAGTTTGTGTTATTTTGTTACAGTTGATCCATAAAACTGATAAAATAGGCATTGTTTTTGCACAGAGGAGAAAAATCCTTTAGGAAAACATTGGCGAATCTTGATGAGACTAAAACACTAAGTCTATTATATTAGTATTAGTGTTATTATTACTGAGACGGAATTTCACTCTTGTTGCCCAGGCTGGAGTGCAATGGCACGATTTTGGCTCACTGCAACCTCTGCCTCCCAGGTTCCAGCGATTCTCCTGCCTCAGCCTCCTAAGTAGCTGGGATTACAGGTATACGCCACCATCCCTGGCTAATTTTGTATTTTTTGTAGAGTCAGGGTTTTGCCATGTTGGCAAGGTTGGTTTCAAACCCCTGACCTCAGGTGATCCACCCGCCTCAGCTTCCCAAAGTGCCGGGATTACAGACATGAGCCACCATGCCCAGCCAAGTCTATTATATTATTACTCAGTATGGAAAGTTGTTTGCCAAGGTGGCCAGAACAATTACTCCCATCCCTATATCCATGCACCTTGGCTGTGTGACTTCACCACTCCTCTCAAGAATAAAGAGTCTATTTTCCTTCCATTTGAATTAGAACTGTCCTTGTGATTTGCTTTGATCAATAGAATGTGTCATAGATGACAAAGGACCATTTCTGGGCCTAGGTCACAAGAGGCCTCTCAGCTTCTGTTTTCTGGGCACAGAATGTGAAACCACCCTTTGAGGAAGCTCAGGTTAGTTTGCAGGATGATAAGAGTGCCACCCCTTCTGATCCTCCCTAAGCTGAAGTTCTTAGGCTTGAGTGAGCATTGGAATCACCTGGAAGCCTGCTTAGAGCAGACTCCTGGGCTCCACCTCTAAAGTTTTTGATTCAGTAGTCCTGGGGTGGCACCTGAGAACTTGCATTTCTAACAATTTCCTAGGTGATACTGATTGTGTTGGACAAGTAATTACACTTTGAGAGCAAACCAGCCTCCACTAAAGCTTGGAGACAAATATAGTCACATGACTGATCCCTGGGGAGTCCAGCAGAAGAATTGCTCGGTTGACTCACAAGCTCCTGAATTTAGGGATGGTTTGGTCCATAGCAAGAAATAACTGTGACATCCAGTTATTCAGGCATTTTGTGTGGCTGACTCCTAGCTCATTGTTGGTTTCATAATATCTTCTAAATTTCTACTGCAGAAACCCTTTGGAGTTGACAGAAAGAAACCAGAAAATATAACGACTGGCAAAGGTAAAGTTCTTGTTTGGGGAAAAACAACAAAAACCTCATGAGAGATGGCTTTATGTATGTAGGAACTGGTAATGACAATACAAAACCTATGCAGAAAAAACAATTGATGGTTTTTCATATATGGCAATGACCCAGGGGCATTTTTCTCACATTTTAAGGTGGATAAGAATCACTTGAGAGGTCCGTTAACACTTGAATTCCTGAGCTTGACCCTTCATGGATTCAGAAGGAGGAAGACAGGGAGACAACCTAGTTATCTGCATCTGCTAATAACACCCCCATTCATGGTGATTCTTATTCACATGATATAGATACACACATGCCAAGGGAAGACCTGATGGTGAACTCCAAGGGGCAGATCATGTTCATAATCTTCATGAAGTTCACATGTTTTCAGCAGAAGCTCTTGAAAGATATGTGTTAAACCACCCTCCTCTTCAATACAAAGAGACTTCTTAGTGATTGATTTACTGCATTTTTTGTTATTATCACTTTCTTTCTTCCTTCTCTTCTGGCTTTTGGAAGGTGGAGGGAAAAAAACTCTCTTCCTTATGAAGAGAGCTTCCGGCTTACCTTATGCATTGGTGGCAAATCCTTCCATCTGATTCAAGATCATTCCCCATGTCTGGCCCTTACCTGAATAGACCTTGCCCACTCCCCAGGGTACTTCCCAGACTGAGTGGGAATGTTGAGTACACAGAGTGACCATTGACTAAAATGGTGGCATGACCATTTAGTCAATGACCATTGACTAAACTTTCAGGACACCAGCTTTTCCTGTTCTGCCCCAGCTCTAACAATTCCCTAAAGTAATTGCTATTTATATTTCAGGGTATACGATTATATGCTTTCTATGATTGTGATTTTATTTCTCAAATTATTGCCTTATGTTATCTGTCATGTAAAATCAATATAATTTCAAAATATTTTCCTAATGCACATTGTTTCAGAGAAAACTTAGTAATGCTCCTTGCAGGAATCAGAGATACATTGGAGGCCATTGTATCTTTGGTTTAAACTTCACTTTAAACCCCTTTAGTAGTTTTTGGTCTTGTCTCCCAAGAACATTTAAAGCAATTTGAATTATGACCGAATTTCAGTGCAGATATATTGGTTCTAGAAGCCCATCCTACTATTTACAGCACTGAAGTTTGATGGCTTGCTTTCTCTCTCTCTCTCTCTCTCTCTCTCTCTCTCTCTCTCTCTCTGTGTGTGTGTGTGTGTGTGTGTGTGTGTGTGTTTATTAAAATTCCTGCTGCTTTGAAACAGAGATTTTTCAGCTTGTAGAATAATTTTTAAAGTTTTTGATTTACTCCAAATCTCTCTCTCAAAAAACACCTCACCCTCTAAAAAAAATTTTCTTTTACTTACAAACTACAGACCCCCCTGTGGCATTTAATGAGTTACCCATCATTAACTCTGCAGGATATAGTCAATAAATTTAATATGTGTGTACTTAAATGAAAGATCTGACAGCTATGAATTGGAAATGGGAATTTGGAATGAACAGAGATTTTTATGAGTAAAAAAATAAGAACAACATCATTGAAACTTGCATTAACAATAAATTTTTCCTAGCTACTTACTTTTTCAGGTTTTATTAGAAGAAGGAATTGATGCTTAAGGGCATTTGGAGACAAGATGGGGACAAAGTCCTATACTATTAGAAGCACAGATCTCTAGCAAGATCATTTTAGTATCTATCCCCTTTTCCATCTTCTTCATGAAACAGGTGAAAAATAGTACTGTTCCCAATTCTGGACCACTTGCCCTTCCATTTAGGAACCTTTCTAAGGAAGGCGAAAGGGAGAATTCATAAAGAAACCTAACTTTACGTTGTATCTTCGAAACTACAGGGGCCAGGGCAGTGACTTCTACTGTTTATCTACTACAAGTCAGAAAGCAGATGAGGTACTTTGTGTAAGTAATCCCATTCAATTCTTAAAAGCCTCAGTTTCTATAGATCTATGAGGAGATTTGTAATTCCCACACTATAAATAGAAGCTTAGAAATTTTAAATCACCTGCCAAAGTCACACAGGTAACAAACTACGAAACTGATACGGTTCTCCCTGACTCCCAAAGCTTCTCTGCTCTATCATCTAGATATTTATCTTTAATTTGGGGGTGGCAAATTTTTCCTTCAAAGGGCCACAGAATAAATATTTTAGACTTCGTGGGCCGTATGGTCTCTGTTGCAACTGCTCAACTCACCCTGTTTCGGTGTGAAACCAGCCACAGACAGTACATAAACGAATGAGCATGGCTATATGCCAACAAAATTGTTTTATGGACATTGAAATGTGAATTTCATTTAATTTGTATGTGTCATGAAATATCATTCTTTGTTCATTTTCTTTTCCAATGATTTAAAAATGTGAAAACTGTTCTTAGTTTACAGCTGTACAAAAACACACACATGTCTGGCTGAATTTGGCCCAGAGTCCTTAGATTTTGATCCCCTATGGTAATTCCCTAAGTATCTGCAAATCAGGATCTGTACTAGATGATTCTCTAAATTTATGATGGTTTCCCACAGTGTCTAAAACAGAGCAGACCCTTGCCTAACACTTGGAGATTTGACTGAATACGCAGCTCTCCACAGTGTCGTTTTTATTTTTCAATTGTGGATTCCTTGCTTCCTTTTTGCTTGAGCCTAAATTTACTCCAACGCTGTAATTTAAAATTTTTTTGAAGAAAAATAAAAGTTGTATCACATAAAGTTACTGTACCTTAACAAATGCACCTAAAGTGGCACTGTTTTTGCATGCATGAAAGCTCAAAGCCTCAACAACTCCCATGAGCGATTAATCTTCTAACACTAATTAGATATTTGCTAATTAGCGTCTGATGTGTGAAATGAAAAAACATTTTGAAGCTGAAATGAATAGGGTCTAGAAAGATAGGGCTGTATTCCAGTTCCCCCTTTTCCATATTATTATCATATTTCATAAATATTAATAAGATCACATGATACCAGCCGCTCTATAAAATTATCTCTCTGAATGAAGGCTTTTGTTCCATATAATAGGGATGTGTCAATATTTTGCATATGGAAGAAAGCATTCAATGAAGGAAAACATTTTTTTCTCAATGTTAAAGAGATGTCATATTTCATAAATCACTTTTATGCTTGATCAACCAGTCCTACTTTTCAAACCTAGGTCTCATCTTCCCGTAAGAGAAGGTAGGAAACCTTTCTCCAAATCGTCACTTTTCTTCCTTTCTTATACCTTAATCTTATCTTGGTTTAAAAGAAAACTTAACAGAATGGAAAATATTTTAAGCCTATGCTTCTGTGCAATGAAAGAGTAGAAATCATTACAGAATGGTCAATTTCAATAAGCAATTTTACTAGTAAGAAAGAGACATTTGAATTTCATTAATTGCATGCATGAGGACAATCCTAAAAAACCTCCATATGCCATCTTAATAAAAAAATTTATAGAGAATGGGATAGAGATTTCAGTGCTTCAAACTCACATACAGGCTATAATATTCAAGTCATAAATATTAAGTCATGTATTCTTAAAATATAACATTTTGATTTGAAATATTTCTCAAATGAAAGCACACATTAAACATACTTGGTTCTGAAAGAATAGACCTATAATAATAAAATATTTCAGTTGGTGTGAGATTTTTTTTTAAACTACTCACCTGTGAATGCTGGTCATATCACAAATTATATCTAATTGCAGCATTGATACAGTAATTTGAAATGATAGCTAAGCACAAGTTGACAAAGGTGACATTGAAACATAATGACGATGAGATTATCGTTTTCTTAGGCTGACATTTTGTGATTATAATAATGCTGATCGGAATGATTAAGACCATAATGATGGGAAAGCTTTAAGAACCAGAACGAAACATACTGAGCCTAGAGAGAGCCTAACTCTTATTTTGTCTCCTGCTTTTTCAACATGTTTTTTTCTTCCAGTGTAAAATTAGGCACATGCACTAGTCTCAAAGACTGGTGGAAACTGCAGTTGACAGACAGCTTACTCTACCTACTCACAGAAGGTTCTGTTTTTCAAAGCTGGAATAAGAGGAGAAGGTCATCTATGCCAATTTGTCCATTTACCCTGGGGATTGTTTTCCGATTGGCTTTGAGGTTGATAGTCAGCTCCCAGATGTAAAACACCAAATACAGTATCTGTACTGAGAGCTACCTTCAGCTTAGAATTCATGGTGCTCCAAGGCTCTCAACTGTTGCAAACACCAAGTGAATGGAAAAGTCTGGCAGACATTACCCTTTCACTTATTGCTAAATGAGAATAAAACCAGACAACTTTTAATTACCAGCAACGGAGAAATGAGTCAAGGGGAATCATACCCAATCAAGACATCACCAGTCAATCCAGCAGCCCGACTGACTGAACCTGGGAAATGAAGGATGTTCTATACTTTGCTCAGATGAGCCTATTTAAATGTATCAAGTTCAAAGTGTTTGATGAGACTTGTAATTCCAGCTGAATTTTGAACCTCATTTCAAAAATAGAGGATAAGTATGTCTCAATTATTTGAAATAGCCTTTCCAACTACACGTGTTTTCAAATTTGGTTTTCATTTATTTATGAGAGACGGTGTCTTCAAGTACCATCGTAGATGCATGGATGTTCGCCTGGAAGCAATTCATAAAAACTCTCTGCCACACACTGTTAGGTTCAATTGTCCCATTTTGCCGACAAGGCAAGGCATAGACTAACAGGTTTGGGATGTAAGTACTGTCTCCTGATTAGAAACTTCTCGTTATCCTACAGTGTCCCACATTCTGCAACATTCAAGAAGTTTCCTTCCTTCCTTAAGGTGTAAACTGACTGCTGGTTTGACAGCTAAGTCAAATATCATGGCTTTGTAACCACCACTTAGATTTCTACAAGAAGCGTATTGAAGAAATACCTTACAGCATGAATTGCCTGGTGTCTACAGGCATCCCACTCCTTAATAAAGTCTCTCTTTCACTTGAAATCTTCATTCTTATACATTTCAAGGTAATGATACCCATGTGGGTTGTAACAGCACCTTTCCCCAAGGAACATCTATAGCTTTAATCTTTGCAATATACCTAGGAAGATGGAAGAAGCAAAGGTCATGACAAGCTAGTAAAGGTTCAGATTTGTCCACAGTCAGCATCAGAGGTAGAAAGCCATGACTTTTGCTGAAGGTCTTGTTTTGATTTGCTTCAAGAAGAATAAATGATCATCATTCTGAGATAACTATACTCTTCCTGATGGACTAGGTTTATGTTTCTCTACTTTTAGTCAGTCTATCCTTAGAATTTATAGTTTCTCCTTTTATACCAAGTGATAAGTATTTATACAAAAATTTAAAATGGCTTCTAAGCACATATTGACAAGGAAGGCACTGAAACATGATGAAGATGAGATTATTGTCACTATGTGCCTAGCATTGTAATAAATACACCTTTTATAGTAATTCATTTATTCCTGACAACATTGTTCTCTTAGCTTTGCAGATGAAAAAAATCTAGCTGAAAAAAATAACTGGCTTTTTTTTTTTTTTTTTTTTTGGGTAGAGATGAGGTTTTACTATATTGCCCAGGCTGGTCTCCAACTCCTATACTCAAGTGATCCTCCCACCTCGTCCTCCCAAAGTGCTATGATTTTAGGCATAATCCAACATACCCAGCCTCAAAAATCTTTGAAATATTTTAATCCATTCACTCAAAATTATTTGTTGTGCTTGTACAGCACGCTAAACTTTGTGTTGGAATAGGACATTTAATCCTTTTTTTTTTTTTTGAGATGGAGTCTTGCCCTTCTCACCCAGGCTGGAGTGCAGTGGTGTGATCTTGGCTCACTGTAACCTCCACCTCTCGGGTTCAAGCGATTCTCCTGCCTCAGCCTCCTAAGTAGCTGGGATTACAGGCACCTGTCACCATGCCTGACTAATTTTGTTTTTGTATTTCTAGTAGAGACAGGGCCTCACCATGTTGGCCAGTTTGGCCTCCAACTCTTGACCTCAGATGATCCACCTATCTTGGCCTCTCAAAGTGCTGGGATTACAAGTCTGAGCCACTGTGCCTTTCCTGCATGTCTAATCTTGAACCAGACAACTAGGTCTTAGGGCATAAGTCTGAGGTCTTAGGGCAAGCAAGTCATGAGTTCTATTTGTTGCCTGGCTCCATGCTAAAATCACAGGTATCCCAAATTTCTAAACTCATAGACTACTATTCTCTTTGAGTTCTAGGAGAGATAAATTATAGTATATTATCTAAATCTAGTCTGCAGTCTGTTTTTTTATTGCCCACAAGCTAAGAATGGTTTTTCTACTTTTAAAGGGTTATTTTTTATTTAAGTATATGGGACAGAGAAGAGAGATTATGGCTCACAAAGTCTTACATATTTACTATCTGGCTCTTTATAGAATAAGTTTGCTGACCATTGATCTTTATAAACTTAAATCTGCCTTCAAGGCATTTTACTTGACTTCTAAATAGTTTAGTACACGCTTTGTGTTTTTTAGAGTTTTCGTGGTAGTGGTTATTATTTATTTGCAGCCACATGCCAGTCATTATGATAAAAATTTTGTATATTACAGCTTATTAATCTTGTTAACCCTCAAAATGAGCCTAGGTGGGCATTATTATTATTACACCATTTACAAGTGAAGAGACTCAGGTTTAGGATGATCAAGTATCAGAACATACGGTCCAACTACAGCCAGAATTCACACTCTGCATTGTCTAATTCCACCACTAGCCTATAGCATTATCTTTACACTAATAAGATAAAGCTGTCCCTTTTTATTGGATGCAACCATGCAGACTGCTTCAAAAGGGATCCTAAGCTAGGTTTCAGTGCCTCTTGCCTCCTTGACCCAAGTGCCTTGCACAACCATAAGCAGTTTGAGCTTATGAACCACTCTGATTTCTTGCTTTTGACTTGTGAGCTCTAATTCTTATGGCTTGTCTTAGTCCATTTATGCTGCTATAAGAAAATACCTGCGACTAAGTAATTTATAAAGAGCAGAAATTTATTTCTCATAGTTCTAGTGGCTGGGAAGTCCAAGTTCAAGACACTGGCAAGTTCGGTTTTCGGTGAGGGAATAATATCTTGATGCTGCATCCTCCAGAGGAGACGAGCACCGTGTATTTGCAAGGCAGAATGTGGAAGGACCAAAGGGCCAAAGCTAGTTTCCCCCAGCCCTTTTATAAAGCTCTAAGCCATTTATGATGGTGTCGTCATCATGCCTGAACGATTCCACAATGGGAATTAAGTTTCACCATGAATTTTGGAGGGGACTTATTAAAATCATGGCTTAACCTTAGTCTTCAGCGAATATCTGCAAGTTTTGTGCCTTCTCCTTGCCACTGTTTTCTCACCTATAACTTTGGCTTTTCTTCAAGCAGGGACTGGGTTTCCTTTAAGCAGCATCACCATGGCCCCTCTGCTAGACTTCTCCTTGTCTCTAAGGTCCCATTTCCCTCAACCCTTGTATTTATACCACCCCTTTGAGGGGCAGAAAAGGGACAAAGGAGAGCTTGAGTATCTCTAAACTCCTACCTCCATTACAGTGTGGCTGCAGTGTCATATTGACCAAATGGTCAATAACTTATGTTGTATACCCTGTGGACATCTTACTGGAATCTTCTGAAGGCACGCATTGAGAGGTACAAGCAGAAAAGGAGACTGAAAAGTTATCTCAACTTGGACTCATGCAAGTTTTACAACTTGGTTTGAAAAGAAAATAGATAACTATTTTTATCTCTGAGAAACGATGATTTTACTTAACCTAGAACTGCTCTGTTAACAACATGCTCCAATTGCCAAAGATAGAAAAACAAAAGAAAGAAGAAATCATATTAAGGAGAAATTTTAACCTCAAGAAGTACAGGTCATCATGTGTTCTGCAGGAGGCGTAGGTGACACTGGAATAAGGGACAACTGGAGTGACAGGACAGAATGGAAACCCACGTTGAGAGATGATAACAGAAGAAAGGTCTCACCATGTTATCACTACACCATCACAGCTGTCTTCTCCGTTCGAGATCTCTTCTCCTCTATCCTGCACACCAAATTAATTATCCTAGGAATTATTTTATCTTGTCACTCCATTGCTCAGATACCACTCAAATGGTTCTCACTGAATAAAGTCCAAATGCTTTCCTGTGGCACTCCACATTGAGTTGCCAGATAAAATATAGGACACCCAGTTAAATTTGGATTTTGGATAAACAATTGATAATTTTGCTCAGGACATACTTATGCTAAAAAAAATTACTTGTTGTTTATCTAAAATTCAAATTTAACTGGCTCTCTTGTATTTTTATTTTCTAAATCTGCAAATCCAAAGGCAATTTGCACAGCGCCCCAGCCTTCTTTTGGAGTCTTGTGTTTTTGCAGTCCATTAAAGTGGTTTTCACACTCTCTGAAATGCAAAGGGAGCATTCTTGTATCCAAGCCTGACTCACATTGGCATCCTCCCTTAGAACGCCTATTTTATTTTTTCTCTACCCAGCTGAGGACTACCCACAGTCCCTTATGAGTATTCTTAGCCTCTGAGATCTTACATCTATGAGACATCAGTGTAATCCTCATTTGACACTTGGTAAATAACCGTTTCTGGTTTCATCAACATTTTGACACACTGGCAGAGTCCCAGCTTTAGTTATTCAGCTGTTATCCTCACCTGATCGCTCTGTCATGCTCTAGATGTGTCCTCCCTTACAGACACACACTCATCAACTCAGCAAGGCCTAAACCTCGAGCCTGTTGCTTCTTCAAGCCTCTGAGAGGTTCAATAGCTTGTCCACAAACCACAAGCCTAACAAGTGACAGAAGTAGAGTTTGAACACTGGTTAAGAACCAGTATGTGTGACTCCAATACCATGCTGTCAATTTTTATTGAATCCACCCTTTCATATATCACACACCTAGATCTTTCTTTTCACTTCTGTGCCCTCCCCCACCATGCTATGTTACTTAACAACTGTACAAGAATAGCCAACCGGGCATGGTGGCTCACTCTTGCAATCCCAGCACTTTGGGAAGCGGAAGTGGGACGATTTCTTCAGCTCAGGAATTTGAGATCAGCCTGGGAAACATAGCTAAAACCCGTTTCTACAAAAAATTTTAAAAAGAATTTGCCAAGTGTGGTGGTGCATGCCTGTAGTCCCAGTTACTTGGGAGGCTAAGGTGGAAAGATCACTTACTTGAGCTCAGTAGGTCAAGGCTGCAGTGAGCCATGATTGCAATCCAGGTGCTCCAGGTTGGGTGACAGACTGAGACCCTGTATCAAAAAAAAAAAAAAAAAAAAAGAACAGCAACCACCTGTCACTTTCTCTGCATGCTGCACCTCTCCCAAGCTTCTGCCATAACCTATTGTATTCAAGCCTGTACAAAGAAATCTTTCTAAAGCACTATGAACATGCTATCTTCATTCCTACCAAGTACATTGGCTTATTTTTCAAGTTGTCCACTTCCACACCCTAATTCACTGTTTCACTTTAACTCTTACTAAACTGTTTCATGAACATTTTTACCTAAGCCATATTATCTTTAAATATTTCCAATTTTCTTCTTTCACGTGATTTCTTCTGGAATCTTTTACTTTCCCATCTCTAACAGTGAAAGTCTTTCAAGTTTCTACTAATATACTATCTCCTTCAAAACCATTCCTGAATCATCCAAATCAGGTCATGGTACTTCAGATTTAGGAGGAAGATCTGAGAGTTTATCTCATGTTGCATTCTAGTTTTCATATTCATTTACTGGATACATATTCTGTTTCTACTGGATAAATATTTTGTGAAAGTTGGGGACTATAGTCCCATGTCTTGCTTTCATCACAACATCTAGATTAGACCATATACCAGTTTACAGGATAGTATATGTATATATATATATATATATATATATATATATATATATACACACACACACATATATATGTATGTCTATGTGTATATATATGCATATGTGTATATATATATACACACACACACACACACACACACACACACATATATATGATATGGTTTAGCTGTGTCACCATGCAGATCTCATCTTGAATTCCCACGTTGTGGGAGGAACTCGGTGGGAGGTAACTGAATCATGGGGGCAGGTCTTTCCTGTGCTGTTCTTGTGATATTGAACAAGTCTCAGGAGATACGATGGTTTTAAAAATGGAAGTTCCCTTGCACAAGCTCTCTCTTTGCCTGCTGTCAACCATGTAAGACTTGACTTGTTCCTTCTTGCCTTCTGCCGTGATTGGGAGGCCTCCCCAGCCATGTAGAACTCTAAGTCCATTAAACCTCTTTCCTGTGTAAATTACCAGTCTCAGGTATGTCTTTATTAGCAGCTTGAAAATGGGCTGATTATATGTGTACGTGTGTGTGTGCATATATGTGTATGTATGTATATATAGAGAGCGCACGTGTGCACATGAGCATGAGAGAGATGTATATATAAATTCCAATGAATTGTAACTACACTTTTTTTTTTGTATATCTTGTCTAATGACACTTTAAATGTCTTAATGAGACAAAGAACACTTTCATGGTCCTAAGATGTCAGGCAATTTATTTGCCTTTTCTAATATTCAGTTTCCTCACTTGCAAATGGGGAGGGTATTAGCAGGAGCCTGATGGTGTGGCCATGAGATTAAAGACGAGACCACACAGACCGCTCAGGGCAGCTTAATGGCCATGTTTGAAGAAAATTCTAAGTAAAGATGCACTGAATAAATGAATGGTATTAAGGGATACTCTTTTTTCCACTATACCTAGGAAACAATCACATCCACAGCATAAATGAGGCTGTGAGAAGACAACGTGCTGGGTAATAAGGTTTATAGGAGTTCAAGTATCGAGAGAGAAATGTCTGAGAACTAATGCCCATCGCAGGATAACTAATCGACTAGTATTTATTACAAGAAAATGACAAAACTCCAACAGCTTTGAATCTTAGTTTGCTTATTAATAAGTGAAATAAGCCAGGCACAGAAAGACAAACGTCACATGATCTCACTTACATGTGGAATCTGAAAATGTTGAACTCATATAAGCAGAAAGCAGAAAGTTCATTGCCAGGACCTGGTGAGAGGTGCAGGGTGGGAATGGGGAGACACTGGTTAAAGGATACAAAGTTTCAGTTAGAGAGGATGAATACTGTAATCCCAGCACTTTGGGAGGCCGAGGCGGACGGATCATGAGGTCAAGAGATCGAGACCATCCTGTCCAACACGGTGAAACCTCATCTCTACTAAAAATACAAAAAAAATTAGCTGGGCGTGGTGGTGCGCACCTGTAGTCCCAGCTACTAGGGAGGTTGAGGCAGGAGAATTGCTTGAACCCAGGAGGCAGAGGTTGCAGTGAGCCGAGGTCGCTCCACTGCACTCCAGCCTGGCGCCTGGGGCCTGGTGAAAGTGTTTGACTTTTTCTAAAAAAAAAAAAAAAAAAAAAAAAGAGAGGATGAATAAATTCTGGAAATATATTGTACAGCATGGTAACTATAGTTAATAACAAAGCATAGTATACTTGAAAATTGCTGAGACAGTAGATCTTAAATGTTGCCAAAAAAAAAAAAAAATGAGTGTGAAGTGAAGGACGTGCCAAGCTAACAGTCTGATTTAATCATTTCGCAATGTATGCATATCAAAACACAGCTATGCATTGTAAATATATACAATTTTAATTAGTTAACTATGCCTTAGTAAAGCTGGGAAAAGAGAATAAAGTTAAATAAAATAAAATAAAATGATAGTATACTCATTAAAAAAAAGAAATAGTGGACTACAACTTTTGAAAACAGTAAAGTAAGCCTGCAGTTCTCAGCCTCGTGCTTCAGAACCCCCAGCACAGGGTATTCCTGTACATACAGAAACAGCCATCCATAGATTCTGAGAGGTATAAGGGGGAATAAAACATTAGCAACCCCTCAAAAATACAGGAAGCCGCCGTTTCAGTCACTTCCAATGCTTAAGAAGATTTGCAAACAGAATATTAGATGTCCTGTGACACCCGGTGTCATTCATTCGAAGGCAGTAAGTGAAACCTCTTCAGGCGCCCGTGCTCCTGGCAGTCAGGGATTGTGTATTGCTCTGTTTTCTTCACTTCACCTCAGTCCAGGCCTGTAGCTCTTCAGTCTCCTCCACTCAGACGGAAGAGTTAATGCAGTTAGATTGCTCCCGGGCTTCTAGCGGGACTACTTCAAATGATATTACTTCCATTTGCGACGTGCATCACCGGCAGCGCTCACATTTGAAGAAAACAGTAAACAGACATCTAAGTCCGCTTGCTGGAAGAGAAGCCGCGCTTCCCCACTGAAAGGACGGCAGCGACAGGGCTGTAAATTTGTCAATTTCCTAAACAGCGCTGCAGCGAAGCACAGGGCTCCACCTGAATAGGACTCTTGAGCAGGGGCCGATGGCTCTGTGCTCACACGATCTGGGGGAACCTCGTTTCCCGGATCAGGAGCCCATTTTGACAGCAGGGGATCGATGTAATGAGAGTGGAAACTTAAACCAGGGCTTTCTGCTGCTAACTACCATTTTGTGAGAAAATCCACTCTGGGGCAAAAAAAAAAAAAAAAAAAAAAAGTGGTCTAAACAATATCCAACACATAGAGTTTCTCAAGGATTAAAAGACATAAGAGAAGGAAAGTATTAAGCCCTGGGCCTTACACACAGAACTAAAGAAAGGGTGACTGCAGTTTGCACAAACACACTCACACTTACAGAGGGATAGCCACATGAAAACTCTTGGGTGGCCCTTCCTAGCTTTATTCCTTATTCTTTCATTTTTTAAATTTGTATTCCTTCTAGAGCAATGCTTCTCAAGTTACCTGTTGAACGACAGATTTTTGTTTTTAAAATCCAATCTGTCACAGATGTAAAATATAATAAAAATGAATTAGTAGAAAAATGAATATCCTGATTATATCAAATTACTCTAAAAAGTTTCTAAACATTCTGAGTTTCTCCATGTATCTCATTGCGGATTGGTAGCAGTTTGCTCTGTAGATTACCTCTGAGTAACAGTGCTTTGGGATAAGTTCTATATTGCTTAGTACAAAAGACTTTTCTCAAAAATGGTCAAGGAACATGTATTTTTCTTTGTGATAGATAATGTATATAACAAACTAGTTACAATACTGCACCCCAATGAATTGAATTTTGGAAGAGTAGCCATTCCTTTCTTCTCTATTCCACTCATCAGCTTCAAACATGTTCGTATGAGGTTCCCGGAGGACCCACAAATGCTGGGTACTGTGAATGCCAAAATCTTCGTTGCCTGTGTTTTCTATCATCTCAAGAGGCATTTAGGAACTTAAGAGAGTTAAGAGAATACATTAAAGAATCTGTAAAATTTTACCTTTACATTTGTTATTTGTACCATCATAAACTAACCCCGTCAGTCACTTAGTTCTGCACCAATCAACATAACCCAATTGTCTACATGAGCATACACGTGACTTTACTGTTTTCAAGGTTACCCTTCATCCCAGCTCACTCTTTGTATTTACTCATGTGTTCAGATATTCTGGGATTAAGATATACGCTGGGTTCTCTACAAAAGACAGGAAAGTTCTCCTAAGTGCAGAAAATGAACACATTAAGTTGTGAAATAGAAAAGACTACACCAAGAAGCATAGCAATGGATTCTAGTTACAGCAACACTGCTGAAAAGTCATAATATTACAGAATGTTTAAGGGCTTAATGTAACTCCTGGAGATCACACTTCAATCTCCTTATTTATAAATGTGAAAGCTAGAACAGGGACTTAAGAGTCACTGGTCTGCAGCAGGACCAAGAGTCTGGCTCAGATGGAAGGAGGGGCTGCAATTGAACAGAAACCATTTGCTGACTGATTTGCTTTTTCTCAACCTAAGATTCCAATTTATAAAATTGAAAAAAAATATATACATTTCAGTTATTCACTCAATTATCAAGATCTACAATATGTAATACCACATGAAGAAGAGAAAAGAGTTCTCCAGATGAAAGGAGAGAAGCCAAGCTAAGGCTTTCTTATTGATTATTATCTTTACCATTATTAGATATAGATTTAAAGCAGACTATTAGAGAAATCATTTTCTATTTTGTTTAATCTTTCTACTTCTACCACTCCCACAATACTTACTCAAATAAACCAAAATGAAAGAAAAATCATGTGGGAATATATAGTATAGAATTTCAAAAAGCCTAAAGATAGTTCTTAGTGACAAAGGACCACCAATAGAGGGCTACTGTCTTTCTAACAAACACACAGCAAGGAGAGACAAGGATGCGAAGAGGTTATGGGAATTCATTTCAATGAGTTCAACAGGGATTATTTTAAGATATGAGTAGAATAATATCAGTCGTTGAGCAGCTACAAACGCCAAATACTTAAACATAATCATATCTTCTTTGCCAAGCACCATACAGTGTATGGTGGATTGGAAGGATAAAATTTGAAAAAGTTAAAAAATTTTCTCCATTTATATAGCTAGACAGACAAAAAGGGATCTGAATCCCAGCTCACTTAGTATATGGCAGATAATACGGTAAGAATTTTATATACATGACTTTATTTAAGCCTACCAACAAACTTCTAAAGTAGGTGCTATTATACCTCAAGTTTAAAGATGAAATTACCCAGACACAGACAGACATTTAGCTACGCCCCTTAGTAAGGCAAAGAACTGGGATTCTGAATGCAATACCCGTGCTTCTTTTATTCACAACACCACACTAGCTCCCCAGTACCCTCTTCCATCTGGCAGCAAGAGGCAGAATATTCGGCCAAATACTGCACATCCCTAGCCCAAGAAATCTTGCAGTCCATTTTGACTTCCAAATGAGCTAAGGGCACTGGAAGGAATGACCTTTCTTATCTAAGATGAATACGTTTCCCATTATTGCACACTACTGTCATACTGCATCATTCAGCATTGCTCTCTAATTCACAATCCTCCAAATTGTCAGGCTTTTACTGGACACTTTAATAATTAAAATTTATCTTAAAAAAAGGCAATATGAAATTTGTCAGAAGACTGACTTTATACAGCTATCAAAGGAAAATACTGAATACCTTGCAAGGCCTTATTAAAAAGAATTTAATGGACTGGAGCTGAAACTTTTTTATTTCCCTCCTTCCCCACCAAAGGCTGGAATTTCTCTAGAGGCTTCAGAAAAGCTACATAATGTCTTGGTGCAGTAACTCTGAAAAAACAAAAAATGGACTCCGCCTTGTTAGTACATTGAAGGTGAACTCTACCTGTCTTCCTCTCCTCAAAACAAGGACCCCCTAACTCTACGTATTTACTTAAGCCTTCATTCAATAAGCATTTATTGAGTGCTTACTGTTTGCTAAGATTGAAATACAAGGATTCATGGTCTCTACCCTCACAGAATTCTGAATTTACAAGTCATAATGTGAAAATAATGTAGTCAATGAAAAAATAACTTAAAGTATGCACAGAATATTATGAGATTACAGGTGAATAAGTATTTCTATGCTGAGGTCAAGAAATGATCTAAGAGAAAAAAAAAGAAGCATTTTCTCCTGTCTTTAGAGTATTAGCATCTGTTGACCAAGGGGGACAAGGGCTAGGGCAACCTAGGCAACGGGAACAGAGTAAATATAGACAGAGTCCAGGAAATGCAATACTTGAGGAGTAAAATGGTAGATTAGAAAGGATGTCATGCAAGTATACGAAAAAAATTCATAGCATGAAATTCTGATTGTTCAAATATTTGATATCCTGTACACATAATTTATAAGGGTCTGCTGAATTTTTTTCTTTTGTGGTAGATGGGGGACTGTTCTTTGCTTAATTTATAGTTTTAGCAAACCCAATCCTTGGGCTTGTCTGTGCATGAGGGCCAATGTCATATTTCAGATATATCCTTGTTGCATCAAACAGTTAAATTCAAAATGTCTTTTTTATCTGGGAATGCAAAGTTTCAGTTGTCCATCTTTATATTCTCTCCCTCCATCAGGATATGGGGGAGTACAGGTAGATAAGAAAGTAGTGTTCGGAGAGAGTGTGGAATTTCTGATCAAAGATTTTTTATTCCAGAGAGTTCATTTTTCATGCCAGGAGACAGGGATTGATTGAATTTGAATCCAAATGAACTCCATGCTTTTCTGATGTATTGTGGGTCAGATAAGGGTATAGCATATGCCCTCAGAAATATACCTACAAATATTTCAGCAAGACTCCTTAATCTTACTTTTCTACTTAAAAGATCTGTGAACATCTCAGGAGCAGATTTCCATAGACACTGAATGAGATTTTATTCAAGAAATACAAAGGCTCCAAATATATACTAATTGAGACAGCATTATCTATGGTAGAAGGCACAAATCAGCCAATTAGCCAATGAATAGGAATTAGAAAGAAGGATAACTTCCCAGGAGTAGAGATCCAGAAAAATTTCTTTTTTTAGGTATTAATATACTGGTATTTATAAAATAACTTTTTAATAAGAGCTATAAAAACATATATTGGTTTTAAAGTCACCACGAAGTGCAAACAAGAAAAAAGAAGAAAAAATCTGCACTTCAAAGCAATCCACAGTTGTTGTTTTCTGATTATACAAGTAGTGATATAGGCTTCTTATGAAACATTAGGAAAATAGAGAACCTTGTATTCTCATTACCTCACTGTTAACAATCTGTTGCAGAATATTCCATCCATCTTTTCTAGGGGGGGGTGTGTGTGTGTGTGCGTGTGTGTGTGTGTGTGTGTGTGTGCACATGCTATTTCTTAAACAGATAATGATAGTTTTTGACATAGTTAGCTGACTGTATGCATTCATATCTTAGATTATTTTTCAGAGATGCCCTCTATTATCACAGTTTTAAATTTACCTGCTTATCTATTTAGTCATTTTTAATATATGGGTCTTGCAGTAGAGGTCTCTTTTTGCTGTTCGTGAAGGCACTAGACACTGCTAGGCAAATATTGAGTACCGTTTATATTTTATTCTTGTTTTTATGAATATTTAAATGATTTCTCCCTTTGTTAGGCATGTCTTTCTTCTTCTGTTAAGTGGACTGGCCATTTACAAGGAGACCCATTTCTGAATATGCATAAAGAATAAAGACATTTGCTATGCAGTTTTATGTCCTGATAATTGGGAGATAATAAATGGAGATGTGTTGAAGTATATAATAATGATAATAACAATATTAGTAATAAAGATAATACAAACTATATTTTTCTAATAGTGCCAACCAAGTCACATAACAAATGAAGACAGTGATTAGGAACTTAAGCAGGTTTCACTACATACTTCTCTATTTTCCCCTCATACTTCTCAAAGAGAGTTATAACCTGCTAGAAATTTCAAATCTAAGGTGATTCCTACAGTAGAGTTCCTGATCTGAGAATATAAAATGATCTCATTTTAAAAATAGATACCTGGTAAGAAATCACCACAGGAACACATAGAAATGGAAGAAAGATTAGAATTGGTCCTCTAGGTCCCAGGTCAATGGGACTTCAGCAATACCCAGATTGTCTTCTATAAAGAGAAGTCAACCATGTTGAAATTTCCATATTATTGGCATCTCATTTTCCTTAATCTTTGTTAAGGAATTACCAGCACACTCATGTATTCTTTTTTGATAACAAATCTCAGTAGAGCTAAGCCATATGTTTCTCCTTGGTTCTTGGAATAGAGTGCTTAGGTTGGTACTTCGAGCCTCAAGACCTATAAATAACTTTTCTAGGAAACACCATTATATAAAGAGAATCTGACCTTTAAAAAAGACTGACATTTGGATATTGGTCAAAATATTACTCCTTAACATTAAAATATGTCATCACAGTGTCATAATATTGTGACACATGACGGTGTCACATGAGGCCAACTCCACAAAGTATCAGTCTAAGCAATCAGCTTATACAGATTTGTGCATTCAAAGGAAATCCTTTCTGATGTTCTGCAGGGTGGGGAGCAGCTTGGAGAGAGGGCAGTGTGTAATTTATGCACTTGATTTGGCAACTGGCCAACACAGTTTGGGAAGATCGACACAGAAACTGCTCATCAAGCTGATTAACAAATACAAACAAGGGATGATTCTTGTTAACAGTACCAGGTTGGGAAATACCAAAATATTGTGTTTCCCTTAAGAAGCTTGCAAGACTAACTGTGGGCACCACTTCAGATGTGTTACAGTTTATGCTGCTAACTTCTTCCAGGTGGGATGAGGGTTTAATTTGTAATAGAACTGGCATTTCTTTTTACTGCATTATTTGTGAGTGTGTAAAAATTCTTATGTAGTAAGAGAGGGGTTTAATTCTTGCTGCATGTTAGATTTTCTTGGGAAACTGTTTCAAAAATAGCAATGACCTGGGTTTCCATCATCAGTGACTTTGATTTAATAGGTCTGGAGGAGGAGGGTACATTTATGCATCTGGTACTTTTTGAAAGCTTTTCAGATGACTATGACATGCATCCAGTTAATCTTCACATAGGTAACACCAGCCTTACTTGGGAGCTTGTTAAAAAGCAGGATTAGGCTTCACCCAGGTCTAAGGAATCAGAATCTACATTTTATCATGATTCTTAGGTGAATCATATACATATTACATTTTGAGAAACACTGCCATAGAGAAAGGAGATAGAATAATAAGGATATTTACCAATGTTTGGTAATAATAAAGATAATACTGATGAAAATAATTGCCATAGCTAATGTTTATTAGGTGTTCACTGTGTGCCAGACACTCTTCTGAGCACTTCACATATATTAACCCCCTTAACTCTCAAAACAATATAGGGAAGTAGGTATTGTTATTATCTCTATTTTTCAGATGAGAAAATTGGTGTTTATGAACTTATACAAAGTCTCGCAGCTATTGATGGCAGCTTGGGCACCTGCAACAATTTTCTCTCTTTGTATTAAAGAAACATGCAGTTTATCAGCCAATAATGAATGAAATTGAAGGACTTGGCATTCTAATACACTGGCCTAATTCAGAGTCACTGACTCAATAAGGATTATGGTCTATATGGAATGTGAATGGCCTTGCTTTCTTTACCTATAAAAGAATCATAGGATAACTGAGATGAATAGAGATATTAGACAACCTGGGGTATCATTATCTCCAAGGCACTCAAGGATCAGAAATTTACAACTTTGAATTTGGATCTTAACTTTATTCCAGGATCATGAAACTCAGTTGATCTTAATGAAGAGCACAGAAACATAGAAAACATTTTCAGAAGGAAAATATTGGACTAATTAATGTGCTCTTTTCTTCTTAAGAAAAACTATGAGAGTTGAATTTGGGGAGATATTTTCTGAAAGCAGCAAGGTTCCCCCTGGTCAATCTAAAATAAATATTATTCTATTAGGTGCTAAAGAAATATTTGTTGAGTTAATGAATATGGATACAAAGTGCTCTCTCAAAGGTAATTTTATTCTGTTTTTCAGAGATTGTGAATGTGGTGCATAGATGAGTTTTACTTGTCATAGTAGACTTTTTTTTTCAATGAGTGAACATCAACTATCAAGGGATTTTACATATAAACATGTAGACACAAAATCCAGATTGTGTCTACATGCTTATGTATAAAATCCCCTGATATTTGATGTTGGCTCACTGAAATCTAGCTTGTTCAATTGAATGGAATCAAATCTAGCTTTTTCTTTAAAATGGAAAGATGTGGCAATACGGAGCCCACATCCCATGTGCAACCATCAGCCAACACTTCATGGTGCTACCCACAGGAATGAGGCACATGCTCACTAGTTACCTGCTGTCCCACCTGTGGTGGACTAACTGGTGGCCTCCAGAAATAGACACTTATTTCTTAATCCCTGGAACCTGCAAATCTTACCTCCTGTGGCAGCAGAGTGGCTGTTACATTAAATGGCAAAGGATGTGATCAGGTATGATCTTGAGGGGAAGAATTTCCCTTGGATTACCTGGCTGGGCCATAAATGCTATCACATGTATCCTTATATGAGAGAGACAGAGGGAGACTGAGACACACACACAGAGGGAAATGGAGCAGAGGGAGATGGAGATGTGGCCACAAGCCAAGGAATGCCAACAGCCTTCAGAAGCTGGATGAGGTCACAGACTCTTCTCCCCCAGTTTTTGCTTTTGGCCTCCAGAACTGTAAACAAATGAATTTTTGTTGTTTTAAGCCCCCCAGTTTATGATAATTCATTATGGCAGCCCTAGGATAGTCACATAATGTAATACACATAGATGCCTAGGTGAAATCACTTGCTTTTCTATAGGGCAGAGGCATATTTGCTGGGTAAGGTGTACAAAGTAGGACACAGTAGTAATAGCTCTCATCTCCCAGGGCTGCTACTCTCTAAATCCAGGCGTTATCCCTTAGAATGAATCTAGTTGAGATTCACTCATTTTTCCTCTATACCAGGATACTGCTATCTTACTATAAAAGTATGCCTTTTAGGTAGATTTATATTTTTATATTATAACTTTATAAAATGCCATAAAGAATGTATTTCCAATCAGATATAAAATAAATAATATGGGCAAAAGATCCTAAAGGATTGAATACTCCATAACCCTCATTTCACAAATTGGGAAAACAAGACCCAGAGAAAGAAACTGAAGGGCCCAAGATCACACAGATAATTAAGGCAGAATGAGGAACAGACCTCCTCACTATTGGTTCTTTACTCATTTCACATCCCATCCAACCCCTTTTTCATAATCATCAGAGTATTACTTTTAGTTCTTTGATGATTGAAATAAGACTGACTGTGAGGTCCATTTAATAAAGTGCCATTTTTGTTCAAGGGTAGTATTGTCATGCCCTGAATCTATCAAAGGAAATGCTTTAAGTCCATCTCTAAATAGGACTTTTTCTAAGCAAACTAATTTATCCAGAACATTTAAGTCACTTCATGTTTAACTAGAAAAAGGTCTTGTCGTGATATAAATAGTGTTTAATGCACTAAAAAGTAGGGGTATTTTTTTAAAAATTGGACAGGAACAACTCAACTGATCACTTTTTAAAGAGAAGGGAGAAATGAAAGAGAATATGTCTTAAACCATTTATTAGAAACGTTTGAAAGGTCTTACGAAAACCTGAAAAATATAATTGTGCTTTATAAATTGAGAATTAATATAGAGTTAAGCACTCAAAGGATACCATAAATTAATATTGTGCACCAATGTTCTTCTTGGTAAGAGAAAGAGAGAGAATCTTTTAATTAAATTTTATTTCTAAAGGTAATTTTTCTACAATAATCATAGATTCTCCAGTAAGGGAAGAAATAGCTAACACAGTGCTGCAATAGCTGAGTTTTACACCTTTCTCAAGCCTTAGGTGGTCGAGTCACATTTAGACTCCATTCTGCATAAATTTCACACTCGAACACAACAGCAATATTTTCCTTAATGCTTATCCCAGAACTCCCTAAAAACACATGAAGTCTGAATTTCCGGAACTCATTCATGAAATAATAAGGATTTCTGTAACCAGTCAGAAGGCATATTATAATGCCATGGCAATGTGTTTGGCTATGCCAAGATCCCACCAGACACAGTGACAAGCTTGATTCACCAATGCCCAAAATAAATCTGCATATGATGAATGTTTCTGCAGAGTTCCTGGGTAAATGTAGTGGTTTTCACCATAACTAATTCTAGCCACACCACAGCCTATTTGTTCAAAGTCAGTGGATATGCCCAATTCCAAATTTGAGTCTCATTTTATATCTTTCTCTTCTGGTATGCAGAAGGGCTAAAAATTAAACTAACCAATCTTGCCTTAAGGAAGAAAATGTGAATATTTGAGTAGTGATATACTTGCCTTTTATTGGTTCAAGCAATGGATCTGGAATAATCTGCTTGATCTAAGACACTGAAAGTTAATTTTTGGCAACGTTTGTCTCTGGCTATAAATATCCTGAATGTTGTTTATTTATTTCTGAGACCTATGTATCATGGCATATGGTTGCCTGCAACACCCTCTGCAATAAAAACCCCAAGCTCAGTCTCTCCAGAAAGGTCAGCTTCATGTGACCTATGTTATTGTTTGTATGACCCAACGATTACCTCTATCTCACCAAGTTTTGGCTAATTAACTAGGAGTGGGCCCTGATTTACAGGCAGTTTGTGGCAGATGTGATCTGGCACAAAAAAAAAAAAAAAAAAGGAAAGAAAGAAAAAGAAAAAGTGGAAAAAGTTGAGCTGAGCCAGTACGTTGGGATTCTCAACTGGTACCAGGAAAGAATTAAGTAGTTAAAAATTGCAGCCGAAAGTGAAAGGCCCAGTTGAAAGGTAAGTCAGACAAGTACCAGAGGCCATGTGGAAGTTGAGTTATGAGGAGCCAGGAATAGGGAGTAAGCAGCACCATGATGTAGAGAAAAGATGAAGAGTAGAGAGGAGAACACACACCAAGAAGCCAAGCCACGCACATCACAGAAAAAGCACTGGAACGACGAATCATAAACTATGTTCTGCAGAGGTCTCTTCAACCTTTTTGTATCTGGAACAATCTATTTCTTGAAGAGTCTACCCATATCCAAATCAGCCCTCTCTTTTATCTTTTCTGAATGTGATGGACTAAATCACTGGTTTCTATGCATTATTATCCTCATACAAAAGCCTTACCCTGCCATCTCATACTGACAGAACATGAATGAGCCTGTTTCTGGCAAGCAAGAGGAAAATTAAAAATATTATATAGGCCTAGTCATTCATCCGAAGATGTTACACCATTTGTCAGGTTTGATTAGGTACTCTTTGAGATATCTCTCTGCTTCCTGCTGAGATCCTGCTGTTTCATCACCACTTTGTTTGATGTTCTACAGCCATCTACAGTTTAGGCATCTTGATGTGCACTGCTCAATGAGACCTAGTCAAATGCAGACATATACTGGTTACAGAGAATACCAAAATACTTTAAAACTCAGCTGCACACTTCTTCAACTGCTCCTTGCTGGTCTGTTGAAGGCATTAAGGCATTGGGTGATTAAATATCTGTTATCATTAACTCTAATTTTAACCTCAATTAAATGTTTAGGCCCCATTTAGCCTATGCTCACAAAGTGTTGAATCAAGAGTCTAATTTCTAACATTTTGTGACATGATTCTTCAATTTTAGAATGTTTCCTGTGTTTTCAAATACATCTTAAAGTACTACTCATTCGCTACATCTGAAATGATTTGTCTTGTAAACATTGTTACAACTAACATTCACTTAAAATTTAGTTTAACACCAGTTCTTGGAGTGCCTAGATAAATCCGAACTGATTGTGTGTGTATAGATGTTTGTGCATATTTTAAAAACAATCATGATTTGATTGTGAAATTGTAGGTCAAAAATCATTTCTAAGAAATAAGGAATTCAATTTTGACATCTAGCCAAATTGGCATTTTTCAGAATCTCCATAGACTTCTCTTAGTGAACTATAATTTCATGCTTTAGTTAGAGGTATATAAGATGAAATAGTGATCTTTGAGCAACTTGATGTTTTCCTTTCTTTTGAAAGTGATACAGGTATAACAATTTCAGCTGTTGAGTTATTGGCTCCAACATGTAATAAATGTATACTACAAATCTAGAATCCTTATTTTTAAAAGCGCATGGTTTTGGCATAAGCACCAATGCCTTAGTTTAATGATTCAATGTCTGAGAAAGAACTTCTGTTTCGTGTTTAGTGCCCTTAATATTCCTACTACATAAAGGGATCAATGGTAGATGTGGAAGTAAAATTTAGAACTAAAGACCGTAATTGATCAACCAGTCAACACACATTTAGTGACCTGTTATGTGCTCAGTGTTGGGATCAATCCTGCAGAAAATGTGAAATAAAGACAAGATATTGATGATTTCTCTCTTGGAAGAAGTTCTAACCTGGATGAGAAGATAATATTTAAGCATATGACACCATGAGACAACCATACAGGATAAAATGTAATGAAATGTTTGGTTGTTTGTTACAGAGTGTTAGATGTCAGAACAGGGAAATTACTATGGTCTGTAGTAAAGGGGGAAACGTTATGGATTTAAGCCTTGGACTGAAGGAGGTAAGGCTATGGACTATGTAAGGCTTTGTTCACTCCACTCTCTGTCTATAGAAACATTGCTGTATAAAACTTACAAGAAATAAGTCACCATAGTAGGTTATACAACTTCTCTTCTCCAAGACTGAATCTAAACGCAGACAGTATGGATATTGCCTACATATAAGAATCTCAAGGCTCAAGAAGCCTCTCTACCCCCATCCTCCCAAAAGATCCTGCCATTGCCCCATCTGAATCAAGCACACCATTCAACATTTGGGCCTTTTTGAAGACAAAGAAGTAAATGATCTTTAAAGTCATAAAAATTCTAGTCTAGTACTGATCAAGTCCTTTCACTGTCATGATGTGACTCTGGACTGATAACTCAGTCTCAGTTTTCATGTTGGCAATACGGCTGATGACCAAATGATACCACCAGGCATATGCATGCCATGTTGAGAAACGTGCATGAACAGTCACGTGATCATCAGATGTTAGCTACTCCAATTGCCCTCGTTAAAACGTCAGTTAACCTGTACACGTTAACTGGACATTTCAGATTGAGCCATATAAAATTACAAACATTCAATTGTTTTGACTTACAAAAATGACAATTTTATATGATTCAATCTAATGATAGTACATTAGTCTACTTTCAGTCATTAACATAATTTCTCTAACATGGTCAAATCAAAGAATAAAGGATCTCTTGGAATGCAGAGGAAGGATATGAGACAGGCAAGTTTTGATTTGGGGATGAAATAGAGGGAAATCTAGATTTCAGAAGTTAGCTTTATCGTCACCTGTCATGGCGTCATTGGAAAGTGAATGTCATTGCTGAGTACCTGGATTTGAACAAGGTATAGGAGATGACACATGAACTTAAACTACTGAATACTTTTTTTTTTTTTTGTGACAGAGTTCACGCTCTGTTGCCCAGGCTGGACTGCAGTGGTGCCATCTCGGCTCACTACAACCGCCGCCTCCCAGGTTCGAGTGATTCTCCTGCCTCAGCCTCCCGAGTAGCTGGGATTGCAGGCACACACCACAACACCTGGCTAATTTTTGTATTTTTACCAGGGATGGTGTTTCACCATGTTGGCCAGGCTGGTCTTGAACTCCTGACTCAAGTGATCTGCCTGCCACAGCCTCTCAAGTGCTGGGATTACAGGCATGAGCCACCAGTGCCCAGCGCCCAGCGCCCAGCGCCCAGCACCCAGCCCCCAGCCCCCGGCTCCTAATGAATACTTTTGAACAGGGAAGATCTGACTCTCGACTCCACCAACCCCTCATCACCAGGTGCATATAATTCTCTATTTGGGGGGCACAGCAGAATCAGTTGACTGCTAGGTTGAATGGTATCAGCCTTGGCAAGATAGCACAAATCTGTAAAGGATCCAAGCAAGGCAAGAAACTATAGGTTTGTTTACTGTTTATGCTTTTAAATGTTCCCAGATAAAAACCTCCATTTGTCAATGACCCAGCAGGGAGTAAATGAAAATGCTTATTCAGACCCCTCAGCTGAGAGAGCTCCCTTAATCCGCTCACTGATGAGATAACGCTGTAGGATTACAATAATCAACTTGCAGTATGTCCCCTATTAGCGCTGAAAACTATAGCAGTTCGTAAGCACTAGGAGACGCTTCTTCATTTACATAATATAGTGACAGAATTTTACCCTTCTGAGACCATCCATTATCTCCCTATCCCTCCCTTGAATAATTTCAAATAGATACAATTATATTGAGGGCCATTTACAATCACATTTGTAAATGCCCAAACTTTAAAGAAAAAAATGTAAATGTATATGTATGCAGTGCCCATCACTGACTTGTCACTAAATTATAAGCATATCTAGATATTAACAGTGACATTAAGATTCTCAGCTTCCTCTCAGAGTGAGAATTACAATGAAGTGTCTGTGAGACGGATATGTAAATAGGGAAAGTAATAATGCACAGACTCTTCTTAAAATACTTTCGATATCACTATTAGTTTATGCAGTGACATTTTAAAGTTATTTCCCTCTACAGCCTTTCCTGGTTAGCCAAGGTAAGGCCCACTGACAAAGAGAGAAGGCACTTTCTGGTACACATTTTTTTAAAAGTTGGTTAAAATTCATGTTATGAAATTGCAAAAGTTTAGATAATTCATTCAAACTTGGCTTTTTTCCATGCACTTTTCTAAAGAAAATTTAAAGTGCCAAAAATACATATCTTGTGCTCATTATTAAATGCTAAATACCACAGTGTTTTGAGCTGCCTCGTGGCCATTGTAAAGAAAACAGGTGTTCTGATAGATTATAAAGTGTGAGTCAGATGATGTGTAGGACAGAATTTTAATGAAGCTGCAAGTACAGAACTCTGACTGGCCTCTTGAATATGATGCAAAAACCTTGAAAGTAGTCTTAAAGACAAAATAGCAGAAACACAACTCAGGAAGCATTCATTAATAATCAACAAGTAAATGGGATGTGGAAAATCATTATATTGAGGTGCTTTTGCATTTCAATGCAATTTAATATAGCATTAGCCTAGGGAGAACGTGGGTATAATTTAAAAGGACATCCATGTCTTTGTATATATGCAAATATATGAAGAATGTGTCTTAATCACCACGTTAAGTTAGTAGTCAAGACCCCATGCAAAAGCCATGTAATTCTTCTAGGTGCAGAGATTCCATTAGAGATGGAAAAAGGCACATGAGCATGGCATCAAAGAATGATTATTAATTTCTTTAATTAGGTTTCTATTTAGAAACCTTCTGTGAAACCTAACTTTTCTGCTCTTTGTTTTCCATTGAAATGTCTAGAGAGGTTATACAAGTGAAAATACACTTGGAATTTTAGGTATGTGATGAAATCTATGCTACAATCCAGAAGCATTTACAATGTCTGGAAGTAAAGACTACGTTTTAAATTAGATAATATCTTTCATTAACAAGTATGAATTTGGTAGCTAGTGTCTTTTACAGAAATCTAGATTATATTCGATTGTCCTAAATTTTTCCATTTACATTTTTCCTGAGTATTATATATTCAATAATTTTGATACAAAAATTAGCATTTTGCTATGTTTTCTGGCACTCATATGCAATCATTATCAAAAGAAATTTCTAAAAAAAAATCTGTGTCCTCGGGCTAATATTTTAGCTACTTTACGGCAAAGACTTCTACAGAGTTCATCAAATAGACAGAACTTTCACATGAATAAAATTTCCTTTGGCTAAATGAGTGTAATTAACAAGAAAACTGGAAATGAACTTATTTTTATTTGCCCCAAATATTTATAGATTAAACTAAATACTGTCCTGTTATTCATTATCTTCACTACCTACCTTCTTCAATTGACATTAAGCTCTTCGAGGACAAGGCTCTGAAGACTTCTACCTTGTTATACCCAGGACTTGGCATAGGGCCTGGCCATTGGAATCCATTGGCAATCCATTGAGATTTGTTTATATGAATTAAGGAACTAAATGCCCACACATCATATAGATTTCTGAAAAAATACTAAGACTACACAAAAAGGCAATCTACAAATGCTTTCTAAACTATATATCTCTTCATTTAAAAATTATACAAACTCCAGGTGAAACAACATTGTATTTAACCTGTGAGATTCTTTGTGATATGAATATTAAACACTACTGTCTCATTATTTGCCTTGCAAAGACACTTACATATATATTCTACTTGTAGTCTACATCCTGTAGACAGTAGAAACGTTGTAACTTTTCTAATTCTTTTTATGTTCATATAGTCTGAAACATAGATGGTTGTTAAGTTTCATGCTTAAATGTCATTGGCAAAGTGCATTCGCCAATGACATTACCTATCAGATTAAAAAGGAACTATGTATCATGCAGACAGAGGCAAAAATACCTTCACAACTCTCACTTTCAGTATTTACCTTCAAGAACTTGATGGCCCAGACAGTTTTCCTTTCGATACATGCAGTTTACATTTCAACCTCTGCAAACACTGTTCTTTTTGAAGGCAATGCCGTTCCTCTGGCTTGCTACCTGGGTAGGTTTGACCTGTCAGTCATTCAGGCCCTAAACCTCTTCCAAGAAGCACCTGGGAAACTTCCAGTGGGATCTCTCCTCTGGAATCTCTAGAACTTATTTTCTAACAATCGCTTGCAAATTCTTACTTAATGGCTATGGCCATCATTTATTTTTATGGGGAGCCTGGTATTTCTAACCAAGTTTCAAACCATGAAAGACATTCTTGTGTGTTCTTCTCGGATGAGCACAGTTACTGGGCAGAGCCCTGTTAGTAATGTGACTGCCTCAGCCATGTCCTGAAATTCATTTGGCAGCAGAGAGTTTAGGAAGTGCTGACCCATTTATGG
Source organism: Cacajao melanocephalus (assembly GCA_963573385.1). Classification (NCBI taxonomy): domain Eukaryota; kingdom Metazoa; phylum Chordata; class Mammalia; order Primates; family Pitheciidae; genus Cacajao; species Cacajao melanocephalus. Next base: position 67,577 of record CAUYLG010008175.1, on the reverse strand, counting down.
TCTCATTTATCTGACAATTCTAGGAAGTTGATGGAGCCATGGTCATAACTGGCTGTTCATTTCCCTGTTTTCTTTGTAGTATGGTTGGCCCCTTAAGGGCAAGATAAGGATGGCAGGTTTGTATTTCCAGTATTTTGAAAACCAGATGCTTAAACATGGATACTCAATGATAGCTTTTGAAATGAATAAAAGGGAATTGAGATTCTAGAAGTTAAAATGCCTTATGCAAAGTCCTGGGGCCACTGAGTTGAAGAGAGCAGGAAGAACTCTGTACTGCCTGCTTTCCAGTGAAACACTCTATCCATTCAGCACTGCATTCTAACTCATTGGCAATCTGGGCATTTAAAGAAACAGCTAAGAGAAAAGAAGAGCAAAGAGGAGACGCTACATAATGCCTTATCATTCTTCCTTCCTAGGGATTATAGCATTGATCTGACCACGGTGAGACCCAGGAGAATGGGGTCTTAGTCAGCAAGACGGTGACTGCCCGCCAACTCAATAGCACAGCAAACAAACGGATGCCAGTGGAGGATAAACTGCTTTTCCTTCCATAGAGGTGGCTCCTCCATGTCTAGGGCGAGGTATTTTGAGAAACAGGAAAGCTTCTGCTGAATGTATATAGAGAAATCACAGAACATCACTGACTATGCCCCAGGCTAAGAATAAGTGCACTTCATTAGAGCAGATAATATGTGTGTTCAGTTCATCCTGTCAAGCACACCTGCTCTAAAGTGGCTATTCCAGCGGATCCTGCAAATGGCATGTATACCAAAGACGGCAACACATGCCAAAACAAACATTTAGAAACATAAGTAATGAGGCTTCACAGAGGATCTACATATTTAAGTGTTTCCTACCAAACAGGCTCATAAGGCATTTATATGCCCACTATAAAACTGAGCACTTTAACTTCTGGGAAGCAGGCTTTACTTCATTACTCCAGTTTTGCCTGTATTTACTGTTTACTTTCCTTTTACTGAATTTTACTGTATTATTAAAATGATAGTCTATATTTTATTGCCTCTGAACATCTCCAAATAAAACATATTTTAGTGCCCAAATAAGTGCAACAGACTTTAAAGAGGCCTTTTCAAAAACCCTCACAGAGTCCCTGGGTCAGGTAAGTGACATGTTACTAAGGAAGATAAAAGAGAGCTCAAAGTAAACCATTATTCCTTGCTTTCTATCCAATTAAATTAAAGCCAACAAATGGCCTAAACCCCAGTGGAATGAGAGTTACAGATTTTATCTCATGCCTATGAAAAATGAGACTTTGGGGAAACCTTTGTGTTTCAACTCTTCCACAATAAAATCATATCTTCAAACCAGTTACACCTAGTCCCATTTTCTTTCAAAATCCATTCCCCTATCACTTCTTTATTCATGTACTAATCAATTATAATTTAAGGGCATTGACAACTAGAAGTAAGCTGCGATTGCTCTTATCATCCCTGCTTCAAGGAAAGATACGATACTGCAACTTACCCATTTAAAAATTTTAAAAGGAGGAAAAAAAAAACACAAGCAAACTACTTCATAAAAACAGACACCACAATGGCTCAGACACCACAGGAAAAATTAAATTGTTTTTCATGGAGTTCCATAGGTAATTCTCACATTTGTGTCACTTGAGGGCAATGGATAAGCCATATTTTAAAAATAATTTTGTAATAAATCTGAGTCCTCTTCCAACCCTAAGATGTATAGTTAGGAGGCTAAATATAGTGCCAAAGAAACATCAGTAAAAGAAAAATAAACATACAAAAGATGCTATTCCTTTTTCCTATTCGGAGGAACTGATAGCACCCATGCTATAAATTCATTGCAGCCAAAGATTCCACTACATCTCTCGGAGCGTAGGGATTGTAACCTGTATAATGTAAAATGAAAATTATGTTTTATTATGCACTGTCATGCACCTTAGCATCAGTGTTAGGGTATCAATTTTAAATGAACTGTTTGAAATAGTGCTGATGAAACTCGATTTTAAAAAGCAAGAATCAGAGTTACCCATTAACAGCTGTGTGTGCCATGCCGAATTCTTTTAGTGACTAAGGCATGTTACTCAATTTATACCCAAGATCTGTTATGGGTTATATCCAAGCATCTAAACATGCAATTTATATGCTGTTCTCAAATACTTTTTTCATGGATCTGTGTGTCATATTCCTTACATTACCTAGGCAATCTTGTAATTAATTTAAGGTGTCTTTTGAGTTTTTTAGAGTCAAACCTTACTGATATTCAACTGCTTTCAAATCTAGAGCTTTGCAGTCCAATTCTGAGGTTGCCTATATGTTCAAATTATCCTTAAAACAGAACATCACACAACTCACATGCTCAGTATTTCTGCTTTGCTTTAAAATCCATGTGTTCTGCCTATAAAAGGCTGACAATGACTTTCTAAGACTGCTTCCACAAATAACTTAAACTATGAAATTCTACTTCAAATTTCATTTCTCTTGGGGAAATAAAGCTAGTTCTTGTTATTTAGTGGCCCAAAATGTGGAATCTCACCTTAGCTGAACTGACTAAATGTATGGTTGTAAATATATGGGAAGTGTACCATCACTCCTATTTTTATGACCATGACAGACATACTTAATTGATCATCAGTCTCTTTCAACTTAGTTTAGGCTTGTCCTGCAGTGCTCACGGCACAGCCTACTAGGCATATCAGGCAGTCATGACCATTGATTGGAGCTTGCAATCACAATTCTTGTCCCTTTATCTCATTCATGGAGAATGAAAGTCAGATTGAGTAAGGAGAAGTATATTCCTCTCTGCCACAAACCTAGTTAATTGCAGAGCCCTTAAGATTGTATTTAGGTCAAGTCATTGTATGACAAAAGAATGCAAATTTCTTCTCTCCCATAGCAATTGGTAGCAAAGAAACATCAACGTTGATCAGTGCTTGGTAGTGGTTAGAATGAGACTGGCCCTGTCCTAGAAAGGAGGATGATTTTTCCGTGTTCCTGGCATCTCCATTTCAAAAGCAGCTGAACTCTACTCCTTCCTAAAGACCTAACTCACGTTTTCCTTTCTCACTGAATTTTTTTCCTACCCTATGAGCCTCTCCAAAATTAAAGCCAGTTTCTTTTACTCTGATTTCCCAGTCTTTTATCTGTCCTCCTTGGAAGACAATCAACATTTTCTTTGTGCATGTTTTATCTCTTCTCTACTAGATTGCGATGAGTTAATGACATGGAACTATTCTTATTTATCTTTGAATTTATGCTAATCCCTTGTTGCAGTGCTTTATGTATAGAAGGTATGTGATACATGTGGAATAAATGGCATAGGATAAAATGTAGAAGAAAGGGATGGTGTTAAGAAAGAATTGATGCGATGTTCAAACAGGACTTCACTTAGTTCCTTCTCCAAGTCCATCTCTCTCTCTTTCTTTTATTTTACTATCTCATAATGTCCTTAATTTGGAATCCATCTCATTACAAAATGAAAAAAAGGGATGATTTAATATCTGTATTTGAAAACATAATGAGATTGAAGATTTTACACATCATATGCAACAAAATATCGGAAGTACTGCAATTGCAATTTAAATGATATAGATATAATCATAGGTGGAGTTCCCCAGTCCATACAAACAACAACAAAAAACTAACTAAAATGTCAACTCTTTCTTTCTTTCTTTCTCTCTTTCTTTCTTTTTTCTTCATAAGCATTGATTTTTTTCTATAATAATACTTCAGGAAAATAATTACTGAGAAATATTTATGGTGTAAAACAAACTGCTGATCCTCTAGACTTATTTCCCTTCTCATTCAAAGTGTTCTTCCCAGAGCTATGGCACTTTCAAAGGGAATAAGGTGAGCTCTACAAATTGGTGCTAGCTTGCTTCAGCATAACTTGGAAATTCACTAGTAGCATCACAAAATGCCACCAAAATGGCCACAGACGTTATTTCAGGAAAATTCATGTTAGTGGGAGCATGGCAAATTGCTTTAGAGATGTTACAAGCACAGTGTTGCATTTAGAAGCCATAAGAGAAAGAAAGTCACTAACTTGAAAACGTCAGAGGTTAAATTACATGCATTAATATAGCCACATTTTAAACCGAACAAATGCATTTTATATGTCAGTACATTTAAAACAAACATCAGTCAAATTCAATTGAACAAATATTTATTGAAAGCCTATCTGTGCCAAGTGCTGTGCTAGGCTCCAGATGCAAAGCTATATGACAGATGTAGATTTGCTCTTAAGAATTTAGTGAATAAAACATTGACAGTGAAAAGACAGCCAGATATGATGATAGCTACATTTCATTCTGTAGTTATTCTCACTTGTAATTTAGGTTTAACTGTGATATATTGTTCTATCATTGAATTTATCCCTACCATATGGACTTGAGTCAAAAGAACTTAGGCCTAAAACCTGGCTATGCCACTTAATTGCTTTTAAATTTCCTTGGATTACTCAGCATCCCTAAGCCTAGAATGAGATAATAAATAACGAGACTATCTCCACTTAACAGCATTATTGTTAAAATTATGTGAGGCAATGCCTCTGAAATGCTTAGCATGAGTCCTGGCACATGGCTCAATAAACGTTCAGTTATTACTATTATCTCTAATAATAATGACCTCAGCTAGAGAAGTCAATAGCTTTCGTTACACATTAAATCTCAAATTATTAGATTCTTGAGTGTGTCATTTGTACAAATCAAAATATCACAGTTGGGGTAAAAAATATAATTCTAAGAAATAATCGAACAAAAGTAAATGTATTAATTAAGTGTCGATTAATGGCACCTACCTTAAAATTTGTACTTGAAATAAATTCATAGAGCAATGCAACTTTTCAAGTTAATTCAATAACTTTGGCATTTTGAATGTCCTCAATTGTTTCAAGTGAAGCAAAACTATCTCTAAATAAATCTCCCATGTGAGGAAACTGATTCAACAGTGACTCAAGGGGAAATGCACCACTGCTTCTCACCACAATTAGAAATTTTAATATATTTAATTTAAGGACAATTAGTCTACAGTCAACGGAGCTTATACAATCTGACAGTTATGGATAATCCCCTGAGGTAGCAAAAATATAGACAAGAAGAATGACCTTTATTTGTCACCACAAGAAATAGCACACGCTAAAATATTGAAAGATCGCTGGGCACAGTGGCTCACGTCTGTAATCCCAACACTTTGGGAGGCCGAGATGGGCAGATCACCTGACTTCTGAATTCGAGACCAGCCTGGCCAACATGGTGAAACCCTGTCTCTACTAAAAATACAAAATTAGCTTGGTGTGGTGGCAGGCGCCTGTAATCCTGGCTACTGGGGAGGTTGAGGCAGGAGAATCACTTGAACCTGGGAGGGAGAGGCTGCAGTGAGCCAAGATTGTGCCATTGCATTCCAGTCAGGGCAACAGAATGAGACTCTATCTCAAAAAAAAAAATCTATATTTGTATCTACATGTAGATATAGATACAGATATATATAAAGACATGTCAGAATTTAGGGAAATATTGAGTTTGAGGTTCAAATTCATACACAATTTTGAGGAAGAGGATTATGAGACCACTATTCTGTAAAACAAATAAAATTTTAAAAAACCTTCTACTATAACTTTGTCCTGTCTTTAAATTTGTGACAAGTAACTGTTAACATTAGCATATTTCTGTTGCATAGTGACAGGTTACAATGCAGTATACACCACCTTGCATGCATGCCTCACAGTGGCATCTGGGGGATGATAACATACATAGAAAAGACAGCTGAGATCCTCTTTTGTCCTGTCTGTATTCTTTTTGTTTTTCCTTTAAAGACTGAATATGTGGAGCCATCAGGATCTGGTTTATAATTTAATTGAGCTGAGGTTTACACTCATAACTAAACAATAAAGTTAAAGTAATGAGTTTCAATCACAGGACTGTGGCACATAGTTTAATTTACATAGATAATTAAAATCACCACCCCTACTGTCCTTTCTTTGTGCTTGGTGCTGTACTAGCAAGATAGCTGGATATTACCAGGATCCCTATTCCATTAAACGGAGATGGAGGATAAAAAGGGGGTGTATGGAGCCTTTTTAATGTAATTCACCAACCCCCTTTCAAAGCTGAAAATGCTTAAAGTGAAATATGTGTGAGCCAACTGGTTTTAAGTTTCAAGTGAAAATTATTCTGATAATTAAGGGAAGTTTAACAAACTGGCTGGGTGCTTCCATAGATAGCATTACATCTGCCTTTCATTTCTACATGTTCAGTGGGGTTTCTTTGGTAAACTTGAGTTGCATATCTTTATCTGCTGAGTCACAGAGCTCTTTCTGTGGGCAGTAATTTCTCATTCCGCGAATCATTTGCGAACTATTATTATTTAACTGTCAGAGCCCTATAGTGGACTGGCAAGTTCTAATTTTATAATAGAAAAAAATAAAATCTACAGAGAAAGAACCTCTATGGATTTCATTTTTAAAAAGAAAATAAAACCGAGAAAAAAAATTCACATTCCATGGTAATTCCTATGGTAATTGCCATTTATCGGCAAATCACTTTACTAACCCATACACAGCAACCTGGTAATTGTTTCATTTTTTTTTATTTTAGCTTTCATTGAGCTCTGCAACAAAAGTTAGAGCTTAGTAACCTGATATAGTATGACAGGGTTGAAGGGGGAAGCCATTATTACCCATGACACTAATGCCCCATTAGCATGATATCACTTGGTACAGACCAGTGATGTGAATCCTACATTCATCTCAAATTGAAGGTGTGTGGTGGTGACAGATATTTCCGAGAGTACTGCTTCAATCTGTGTCCTTATTTTTTTAGAAGTTAAAAAAAATACTCTTCCATATAAAAGATACACTTCCATATAAATATACTCTTCCATATAAATATATACTTTTCTATATAAAAGATATACTCTTCCATATAAATATATACTCTTCCATCTAAAAGTTATATTCTTCCATATAAATCTTAGGTATCTTTGCTAGACTGCATGGCATTTTACTACTTTCTTAAATACATTATCCTTTGATATTGACAAAATACTATCCAAGAATGAGAAATCCTATTTTTAATGAATTGTGCCACAGAGAGTTGATTTTCTATCCCACGGCTAATGAGATGCTTCCTCTAAAAATTTAAGTAACTAAAATTACTTATTGGTACTACATTTTAAAAATAAGATTGGATTTAAAATAATTTTTTCTTTTGATTTTTTTGAGTGGTAGCTACAATTCTATTTATCTAAAATCAAGGCATGTGTAACAAGATTACAATTGATTTACCTTTATAAAAGTTGATAGTTGCATTCTTATACTTAAGAAGAACATTCAGAAATCCAATTACAAATTCAAAAAACGCTTCTGGCTACTTCTTTGGTTTTAATAATATAAATTCATAATTAAATGACATTTTACATTAGAAAAGTCGTTTAAGTCTGTTGGGTAATAATGTGAATGAAGATGGAACTTTCACAAACAAATTAATTTGTATTTATTTAATTTAGACACATTTAAAAAGCAGGTTGAAGACGATGGATAATTTTTAAATCCAGAAACTTACTTCCAGAAATACCTCCAAATACTATACAGCAAATCTTCTATGTGTCACCCATGAGTGGTACTAAAAACAATCACTCATATTGGGCAATGAGAAATTAAACAAGAATTCAACGAAGTGAAACTGTTAAACTGAGAGTTTTAAAGAGTTACCCTTTTTCACAGTCGCTTACCTTAATTATGAGATTGGGCACCAGGAAATGGGATAGAAGTCAAGCAACCCTTAAGTGTCATTATATCAAATGAATTCTATGCCAGCAAATCTGACTTGATTGCTGAGTCTTATTTACTAAAAATATCTTTAAATATAACTTCAGACATCAGCATATTTGTAACAGTAAGATACCAAATTATTTTTCTTTTCTAAAAAGTATTGACATGTGATTTCTGATTTCTTTTTTTCCTGGTCTGCTGTGAAAACCATTTTACAAAGTTAGCTGTAGTTAAAGCAGTTATCTCCATGTTATTCATCTAGCAATCTTCTTAGAAGAATCATTAATGTGTTTACGTATAGAAAGAGTAGGTACAACTGCATTAAATTATTTGCACATTTCTCATTGTTCTGACCATACAATAATCAATTCAGTTATTGCATGGATTCTAAAAACAACTTTGTTAAAATATTATATGCTAATGGAAAATATTATATGCTAATGGAAAAACACATGATGGAGCAAATACTATATAAAAAGTTAGAATTTTTTTTTTTTTGAGGTAATTCCATCACCGCAAATCACTGCCAGGCTGTCATTTCTGTGCTTTGTAAGACTCTTCTCTTCATTTGCCCCCTGGTTAATTCCTACTAATGCTTTATGCCTGAGCTTAAATAACTTTTTAAAAACATTAAACATGGGGGTCTCACTATGTTGCCCAGGCTTGTCTCAGACTCCTGGGCTTAAGCAATCTTCCTACTTTAACCTCCCAAAGTGCTGGGATTACAGGTGTGAACTACCATGCTCAGCCAAGCTTAAATACCAATTCCATAAGACAGATTTCCTTCATCCAAGGTCATGACAATTATGATCCCTTTAATATTTTCTTGTCATCCCCTTCATTTTCCTTCATAGAATCTGTCACAACTAGTAATTACACATCTTATGTGATTTGTAAATTTATGCCTGCCTGTTCTAACTCCATGGTGGCAAAGCATGTATCTATTTTATGCGTTGCTATATTCCCTTAGTAAATGGGTATTTTTCTGAAGAAATGAATGAATGGGTACTCAGTTTGTACCACTCCCACCTCCTGTATACTTTATAAAATATCCAAACTCAATACAGATGGACTATTTTAAAACAACAAGTTTACCTACTTTTAAAATTCTTCTCCTATTTCCATTAGTTTTTATATAATAACAGTTTGGTGGACAAAGCAATCCTTTTCCTTGTATCCACATATATCCCTTGTTTTTACTAAGGTCTCTGTGTTTTAAATATTTAAACTCTAAACAACTAAAAACCATCACACATTCTTCTGCTCTTGTGTGAATCCTCAAAAAATAATATAAAGGGAGGAATAATAACCATGAATATTATAAACATGTTTTGCATTTGACTAATTTGCACATGTTAAAGATTTGATGTAACTAATAATTCATCAGTCTTTTCCACATGCAAACCAAGAAAATGATAACATCGGTTTGAATATCAAACATAATGATACCGAGGCAGCTTTCAATCATTACTAAGAAAATGATAGCATCAGTTTGAATATCAAACACAATGATACTGAGGCAGCGTTCAATCATCCATGTTAATGGAATAGATACAATCCATCCCCACCAATAAATGCAAAACCTCACTATATCCCTGATTTGTTTTCTTCTTTAACCCATTATAAGATCTGATAAGAGGCAGAAAGAGGGAAACCACCACTTCCTTTATTCTTCTGCCCAGCTCTTTGAATGATGATAACTCAAAATAGTATGACCCCCTTTAGATAAGAAGAGAAGGAAGCGAGGAAGGGGAAGGATGAGAAAGAAAAGAAGAGAAAGGAATGATGAATAACTCACAAAGAGAGAAACAGGTGCCTCAGTATGTCATGGGGAATGATATTTTGGAAGACATTCTATACTACCTCTTGTGAATAACAGGAAAAAGAAAGCAACGTTACTTCTGGATCAGGTCTAACCTCAATACTGTCGAGACCGTAACAAAGTTAAGTGAAGCTATCAGAATTTCACATACATAATCCCCAGCTGCAGAGTCACACAGCTCTTCCTGGTCTTCCACCTCCAAGTGGTTAAAGTAATTTTTCTTCCAGTGAAATGCATGTAATTTTTCATTATATGGTTTCAAATCAAGCTCTAGTCTTAGAAAACAGAAACAGAAAATCAACATTGTGAAGTATTATAGATTTTGCATGTCTAAACAGCTGTGATGAATTAGTCACAGTTACAATGAACTGTAGGAAAAATCTACAGGCAATATATTGCTTTTGCAAGTTTTATATTAAAGTAAAAGAAAACCCTCAAGTAATATCATATAATAAATTATTGCAACAGTGGTTGGTAGTAGGAGTAATTTAAATAATATTAATTTAACAACCTTTAAATATCAATAAGTAATAAATATCTCCATGCATGGGGGTCCACGTTTCACTTTAGTTAGAAATAATGAATAATGCCAGTTGCCTAATATAACCCTAATAACAGAATAAGAATACTTAGCACTTTAACAATTTTCATTAGAAGAGCTCAAGTATCACTTCTATTGGACAAATCTGCATCTGTTCCATATAAGGCATGCAAAAGATAAGTTCTATAAAGAAGTTCCCAAGTTAACTTTGCAAAAAAAAAAAAAAACACTTTGGGAGGCCGAGGCAGGCGGATCACGAGGTCAAGAGATCGAGCCCATCTTGGCCAACATGGTGAAACCTCGTCTCTACTAAAAATACAAAAATTAGCTGGGCGTGGTGGTGTGCGCCTGTAGTCCCAGCTACTCGGGAGGCTGAGGCAGGAGAATTGCTTGAACCCGGGAGGCAGAGGTTGCAATGAGCCGAGATCGCGCCATTGCACTCCAGTCTGGCGACAGAGTGAGACTCCGTCTAAAAAAAAAAAAAAAAAAAAAAAAAAAGTGAAATGAATCCAAGCAGTAAACCAAATCCTGTGATCAAACTCAGTGCCCCTATTTTTGCAATGATCTGCTCCCAACTCTCATGTAAAGAAGTTGTCAAACAGCAGAGATACCTGGCTTTTATTTTGAATTTTATTTATTTATTTTATTTTTTTCAGACAGAGTCTCAGTCTGTCTCCCAGGCTGGAGTGCAGTGGCATGATCTTAGCTCACTGCAACCTCTGCCTCCTGGGCTCAAGTGATCCTCCCATCTCAGTCTCCCGAACAGCATGGACTACAGGAATGGGCCACTACGTCTGCCTAATTTTTGTATTTTTTGTAGAAATAGGGTTTTGCCACGTTGCCCAGACTAGTCTGGAACTCCTGGGCTCAAGCAATCCACCTGCCTCAGTCTCTCAAAGTGCTGGGATTATAGGAGTGGGCCATCACTCCTGGCCAATATCTGGCTTTTAACAGTGAGATTCTGGTGCCTCAGATAATTCATTATAGAATTTTTCAAGTTATCTATTTCCAAGCATCAAGAAAAAGGAAGACATTATTCTGACATATACATTTAGATTAACTTTCAAATTGCCATCCTCATCCCCATCTTCCTTTCTCTTCCTTCCTTTTCTTCCTCTTTTCCTTTCGCTGCACTCTCCCGTACCATTTTTTATCCTTTCCAAAAACGGCATTTCTACAAAGACACTGTCCAGGTTAAGCATTAGATTTGTTAAGCGAGAAAAAGGAGAGTGTATATACAGTGTAATCTTAATGCTTTTTCTTTACATGCTTCCAATTAAAAAAAGTTATAATGATTATAAAGATTTTGCATTGTGGGATACTGAATTATTTTTAACTCAATTGTTTACGTATTTCCAAATTTTTCACAATAAAATGTATTACTTTGATTAGTGAAAATAACAATATGGGCCAGGTGCAGGGGTTCATGCCTGGAATCCCAGCACTTTAGGAGGCCAAGGCAGGTGGATCACCTGAGGTGAAGAGTTCGAGACCAGCCTGACCATTATGTGAAACCTTGTCTACTAAAAATACAAAACTTAGCTGGGAATGGTGATGTGCACCTGTAGTCGCAGCTACTTGGGAGGCTGAGACATGAGAATTGCTTGAACCCGGGAGGAGGAAACTGCAGTGAGCTGAGATCATGTCATTGCACTCCAGCCTGGGCAAGAGAGTGAGACTTCATCTCAAAAAAAAAAAAAAAGTGTAAACTCTCAAATGCTATTTTTAAACTTTAACTAGCTATGGGCTCTCCCCAGAAGAATTTATGATGCTTAGAGTCTTAAATATGCTAAATAAAAATTAGTGTAATAAAGTAATGAGTGTTGATTTAGGAAGTGGAAAGAATGAAGTTGAGTTGGTGGGTTGGACACTGCTCTTCTGGATCAGAAGAAAACAGAAGAGACATAGAATAGCTTCAAAGAGAAAAACAGCACAGCCGAAATAAAAAGAGTGTAAATAGGTTTAGCAACTAAGTCAACAGGAGCTTTTTGAGGATGAATCTAAAACGGAGCCTCCAAACTTAAGGAGGGGAAGTTTGCTTGAATTGCACATTAGTCCATTTCGGTTTCTTATAACAGAATCCCTGAAATGGGTAATTTATAAAGAAAAAGAATTTTTTTCTTACAGTTATGTTGGCTAAGAAGTCCAAGGTCCAGGGGCTGCATCTGGTGAGGGCCTTCTTGCAGATGTGGACTCTGTGGAGTCTGATGATGGTACAGGGTAACACACGATGAGGGGGTGGAGCTTGTTAACATGTTATGCTCAAGTCTCTTTTCCTCTTAAAAAGCCACCAGTCCCTCTCCCATGATAATCCATCAAACCATCAAGTCATTAAGCCATTAATTCATGAATGGATTAACTGATTCATGATGGCAGAGTCCCCATAATCCAACCACCTTTTAAATGCCCTACCTTTTTAATTCACTTTGTAGATTTAGTTTCCACATGATTTTTAGAGGAGACAAACATTCAAACAATAGCATATTGTTTATTAAAATTAAAGAAGGTGAAGTTTAACCTTTAAAGCACTGCAGATAGCAAAATAAATTAAATATAATTCCTATGAAGATATTAGGTGATTGAGGTTATATTGATGATTTTTAAAAATCTGCTTATTTGTTAGGTACATTATGTGCTAATATTATAGTCCATGCCTAGATTAGCAGTTCTCAAAAGCTGGTGTATACAGATTCTGGAAGGTTATTAAAAATGCAGATTTCTGTTCATTAACAGACACTGTTATATATTTGGTTTTAGAACTGACACAGGAATATGCATTTTGAGCATGAATCCCCACCTGAAACTGACACAATCATCCCAGGACCACACTTTGTAAAACAGTAGATCAATGGGGCTTCAGTGGTTTTGACTAAAATCAACCATTTAACCAGTATGTCTTTCTAACCTGATATTTTTAGACATCTTGGAAAGAAGAAAAATAACTTATCCATGCAAAATGTAGTTTCCTATTACAAGTAAATACTGCATTATAGATGGTGAAATGTAAAAATAAGTTGAAGGAGCTCAACTAAGGTTTTAAATAACCATGCTTTTCTATATTGCTTATCCAATGAATATTAAAAGTTGTAGTTGAGTGAAATAGCAGTTAAAGAAAATGAGGCAAATAAATAGATTGGAAAAACTGTAATCTAAAAGTGGCATTTTATTTGTGTCTTGAGCATATAATACATTTCTCTTTCATTAAATTGTTGCATGCTGTTTTCTTGCATCTATTCATCCTATTAGTTCCTGATTCATAATTTGGCTGCTTATAGCCCTAATTCTTAAACAAAAAAGAGGAAATAGGTCACTCAAGTTCATTCACTACAGGCTGCAGATGCACTCAGCTCAAACAGGTGAGTCGAATCCTTAATATGGCCACAGCGCATTCCACTATTGTTACCACAAACTGTACCCTGTCTTGAGTAAATATATGTATGCTGGCCACATTACAAGTGAAAAGTGGTCAGAGTTCATGTCAAAATGAAATATTCCTAGCACATCTTAGCCCTGCCAAAAATATCTAGAGCAAGCAACATGACCTAGTACCCTTTTTTTTTTTGTTATTTTTCATTTTTGCTTCCAAGTCTCCTACTATCTTTGTCAAGTGTTAAATTTAGAAAAATCATTTCTTTTTAGGGTTGTGGCAATTATACAAATAATAGCAAAAGTAAGTTTTCTCTTGATATATTTCCACTTTACCTACCACTCCCTCTTTTACCTGTATTTCTGTTGCAATAATTAATTAAATAAATATAAATTTCTAAGACTGCCATCAAAAATAAGGTAGTGGGTATGGCTAAGTACAGCTACCTGCAGTGTCTCCAAATCTTCCTAACTAAAGATTCAGGGACCAACTGAGGTAACAAGTCCTCACACTTTCTCAATCCGATTCAAGGCAACTAAAGATTCCCCACTATTGGTCCTGATGGTTCAGTGAGTATTGTGAAAAGTGACAGAGATTGGGAGAAACAAGGAGATAAAAGAAGGATTTGGGGAGTAGGGACAGGGAGAGAGAAGTTAGTAGAAATCCGTCACTAATAAGATGTAGTTTGCGGCAACATCATGAATGCATCTCTGCCAAGCTCACAATCAACATAAACTAGTTGCAGAAGCACGAAAGGGTGACTCAAAATATATGTCTCATTGGGTGCCTACTATTTGGTATATATGGTGCTGGTTGCCATGGTAGAGAAGATACACAGAGGTGAAGGACATGCTTCCTGTTTCCAAGCGTCCCACCCTCTAACCTGAAGAGAGGGCCGTGCCCTCACTGACCATAACACCATTGGAAAGGCCAGCCCATCAAAATGCAGTGTAATGGGAACACAGGCCATGTGATTTGGAGCAAGTAAGTATTTGTAAGGCAAAGAAGAAAATGAAAGGAAGTTCAGGTAGAAGGAGAAGCTTGACCCAAGGCACTGCAAATGGAAGCAAGCAGCATGCTTCAAGAAAGACAGTATTTGTGTGACTGGTATTTGTAGCCTGCAGGTGGACTAAAAGGGCCAGAGGAAAACAAGAAAGGTAAATTGGGGCTGTTCCTGAAGGTCCACACTTGGCTATCACATGAAGGGAGTCTCAAATTCATTCTTGAGTAGCAGACCTGATTTAAGATTTTCAAGCTGAAGAAAAAAAATGAGCAGTTGTGAGTCTTGGAGTCAAACTGAGGAGGACATTTAGTACTGGGGGCCACCAGTATTATTTTTCCCTCTCCAAACAGCTTGCTGTCTTCCCTTTGAGGAAATACTTCTCTCCCCCAGACCTGAAGTCCTCAGCTCTGGTGAATTCAAATACACATTGCATCTCACCACACCTCTGGAGGATCCCATTTTCTTCCAGAACTTTCCTTTCATCTTCTTGTTATAGCTAGAAACCAAGCAGAAAAGCAAGCTCCTCCCATCAGACACTGCCTACCTGGAATTAGGACTTCTGTCCAGTGATAGAGATGAAAATAAAGTAAGCGGGGGGCAGGTGTGATGGCTCACGCCTGTAATCCCAGCACTTTGGGAGGCTGAGGCCGGTGGATCACTTAAGGTTCGAGACCAGCCTGGTCTACACAGTGAAACCCCATCTCTACTAAAAATGCAAAAAATTAGCTGGACATGGTGATGGATGCCTGTAATCCCTGCTACTCGGGAGGCTGAAGCAGGAGAATTGCTTGAACCAAGAACTGCAAGTTGCAGTGAGCTGAGATTGCGCCACTACACTCCAGTCTGTGTGACATGAGTGAAACTCCATCTCAAAAAAAAAAAAGAAAAAGAAAAAGAAAATAAAGTAAGGGCTCATTTCACCTATAGTGACCTTATAAGGCAGATCTTCACCATCTCATGATTTTCTCTTTCCTCCTTCCTAACCATCTAGGTCACCTTGGTTCCTGCCCACTTCTTTTTATTTAAAAAAAAATGAGTTATAACATAGAAATTTATTGTCAATAAGCTACACTGCAGATTATGTTTTTACATTATACTGAGTGACAGCATACAAATCATGCCTTCATAATAATAAAACATACTCAGTTTGGGGAAAAGGACATTTATATTTTGGGGTTAGTATTCACTGGATGGAAACCTCAAAGGCTGCAGTGATTATCAGACAGAACAGTTGTCAACTAAATTTGAGATGGACCTGCTACAGAGGACAAAGGCACTTCAACTCTGCCACCTCTGCTCTCAGGCCTTGCACATTGCCAGATCTATTTCACACCCACACCCACATAACCACACACAGTCCTGTAGCCACACACATACACACGACTCAGAATGCAGGCACTTATATACTTAAATACACTCACATCTTGGAGAACACACACACACACACACACACACTTATACACCCTCACATATACATACACACAGACCTCCTGACTGAATCCAGCAGAGCAAATACCTATGAACCAAATGTGTCTTCCTTTGCATGCGTCTCATATCTATGGGAGAGTCATGACACCCACGTCTGTTAGTACACAATAGTGGGTAGCTTTCAGGACAACTAGCCTTGGATACATCTTTTAATTTTGATTGTCTTCTTCCATGGGAATTTTAAACATGCCCCAAAGTAGTGAGGACAGAAAATGAACTCAAATATACCCATCATCCAGCTACAAAACTCATCAACTCATGACTATTCTTGTTTCTTTTATAATCCTATCTACCCTCACCCTACAATGGAGCAAATTCTAGAAAAAGCGTCATTTTAGTCATAAATATTTCAGTATGCATCTCTAAAACAGAAGGACTTTTTTTGGGAAACATTCCCCATGCCCATTTTGAGCACTGGTGCTCTAGCCTGCCTAGTGATTCTCTGAGCTCCCACTCTCCTTCCACTAAGCTCCCCTTTGCTCAAGTTCCCCAGAGTTTCTACGCTGTTGCAACCTTGGAAGGATATCTGATACAGTACATGGACGCAGTCCTTTATGCTGAGGCAGTAAAGGATGCTTTCTAAGAGAATGCTAAGACTACAGGGATATATCATAGCAGTAGAAAAAGGTCCCACGGGACACAGAGGAAGGGACCAGAAGATGCATTGGGATGAAGATAGGTGTAAAAGGGGATGAGCCCAACTGCAGGAAGGAAGAGAGTGCAGGAAAAAGCACATGGAAACAACGCCACTAGATTCTAGTAACTATGCTATATCTTGGTATATTTCGGGATTTTAAAAAATGCTAAATCTTATTACAACTATCGTAAACGCAGTTCTCAACCCTGGTTCTGTAACAAAATGCAAGCAATCGCACATGTTTTTATAAGATAATTCCCCTATACAGAGACTATCGTCATCCTCTCAGTAATTCACTCCCACACACATCATCCTCTCCTGAAATAAAAAAGAGGAAAGTGGTGAGACATTTGAACATTTGAAATAAAACTTCAAAAATAAACATAAAAAGTGTATTTTTTTTTCTTAATTCATGTTTTGTCATCATCCTTGAGAGAGCCGAAAGGATGAATCTTGTGTGATGCCGCATGGTTCAGTGCTAGAGTGTAAGCTCTAAGAGAAAACTGTTTTGTTTATCCCCCGTATCTGCTGGCACCTGTGCCCGGGATGTGTGAATGTACACCTGCACAGAACAAAATGTTTAGGCCAGAGGGTCAGGGTCGATGCCTCAAATAGAGGGATAGTTGAATAGGGTCATCCCTGAAATATTTACTTCCCTTGCAATGTCACACCTTCTTGGAAGTTATGTCAGAAAATATGAAATCTTGAGACTCTGAGCATAGTAGGCACAGGGCAAGAAGGAAAGATGATCATTGACATAAAAAGTCCTTCACTAGCCAGCTCTCAAATCAGTCTACAAATCAAGACAATGTCTGGAGAATGGAGAAAGGAAGCACTAAACCCAATTCTTTCTAAAAGTTCCCATTGCCTCTGCATCCTGTGAACAGAGCTAGATAGCAAAAAAGAAGAGCAGATGGCACAGACGACAATGTAATCCTAGAAACACAGAGGTCTTGTTTCAACATTAAAAGCATGCTGCTCATTAGGACAACAAACTCACCCCCTCCCTGCCCTGTAGAAGAGCAGATATTTGTAATTTGCAACTGGTCGGAGACAAAAGGCCAACTCATACTCTTTGGTCAGTCCCCAAAAAGAGCTTCTCGACATAATTCTGAGGGTATTAGGAGCCAACGATGTGAAAAATAGTTTTGATTAGAGGTGCACCAGATGGACAGATATTAGAAGCGGGCGAGGTAGCACCATATTACAAGGATAGATGCTATTTCTGTGATAATGAATCGACTGTTCAAACTTTGGTCATCCACATTCATTCTTGGAGGGGACAACTGGCATTCAGGAACATTTAATTAACAAGTCACTTTATCCCAAGCCACTCACCTTATGGGTACCCAATAAATATTAATTAAGGATGATGACAAAGAGCAGTTCCTTCTGGAGTGAACCAAGTTTGCTGTTTAGCAGTGCGGTACATACCCTTATATAGCTCCACAGGTAGAGGAGTGAAGCACAACGATTTTTCTAATTGAAACTGCAGGAGGTCTTTAGGTAACAGAATTTTATTACCTAGCCTGGAATTTGGGCAGAGCAATGGGGTGTATGCCTCCTGTTTTCAAAGAGGTCATGATTGTTCAAAAGCAGGAGATCTTCAATCCACACTGACATTAAGTGACAAAACTGACCAGGGTGAATGTCGAGTCATCAAAGGTAAATGATTGCGCAGCTACAATAATGCATTATTGAGGTAACTTAGAAAGGATCCATTTTGTCAGAGAACATCTTTTTAGAATAATTCATGAAATGAGTCTGAGAAATTAAACGCTGCTGCAAGCCAGGTATCTTTCCTGCTCTGCTTCTTTATTCTGAAAAGTTGCTCTGTATTGGAAGTATCAGAAATTATTTGGTACCGGGAGGGAAGGAAGTGAGGAGCAGGTAGCATTCTTCCTTTCCTAAATGTCCTGTTAGGACAGGTTTGCCATTCATGCATCTTCTTCTCCTGGGGGAGTTTTAGCCCACCTGATTTTATCATCTTTCTTAGTCACTCTGATCTTTTAACAATGTAACACTGTCCTCCATTTAACCAGAGAAAAACATTCTGACGTGATAAACCAGCACCATTTCTGATCTTACTCTTCTTCAGATATGTGACTACCTAGATTGATTAAAATGTCCAGTGATTCTAATTATGCAAATACTTTTGATAGAATCTTCAAATTTAAATTTTACACTGTCCTTGTTTTTAAACCTGCAACTGATGTGCTTATGTGCTTATTTTATTTTGTAAGTCTCTCTAGGAGTACTGATGTAAATTGCTCCATTTTTGAGGACTATGAGAGGGAAAAAAAATCAAATCTACCAGATGGCTAGCATCCGTGGTTCTACAGTGTTAGCATGTACAATAATACACAGTCCCTAATTGAATACAAGAATGTAACTCAATGGAGGGTCTGTGCTAACATCATCAACCATGACAGTGCAGACCAAGCAATTAATAAACAGCAATAACATCTCTCAATTGAATTCTATCAGAAAGGGGCATTGTAATGGAGGTTTCTGCAGTCTACGTTTCATGAATTACACCTGCTAATAAAAGAAAAGTGGATACTCTTCTAAAATCATGAAACAGCCATTAATTTTTAATATGTACCACTAAAGCAAGAAACAACAACAAATAAAAGGAAGACGTGTAATCGACAAAGAGAAAGGGATTACTAACTGATTGTTGTTGTTCAGGAGGAGTTTTAGTCTCTGTGACATTGAGTTTCTCTTAACAAAATCCTTCAGAACCTACAGATCCTCTCAGTGTCATTTTAAAAATAGAAGTAAACATCAGAGTTGAAAGAAGTAATGCAAAGAGACAGGACAATCTTCTAAAGCTACCAGGCATTTCTTCCTGCTGCTGATAAACATATCCTTGAACAGTTCAGAGAACTAAATGAGGAAGGAAAATTTTGTGAATAATTCGAGCAATGGGCTGAAACGAATCACATCCAAATTACAACGCTACCCTGGAAGTACCATTTTCTGCCCTAACTTCATTTCTAAAAGGACTTGTCCTAGTTCTGTTTTAAAATCTATTCCAATTGATTTAGAGTTCACGATCATCTATATTTGTGGCTGCATTTCCTTTGCTTGCGCTAGGAATTTTCTTTATTCTGGGTTTGTACATGGTAGAGGAAAGCATGAGAGAATCTATGCAATACTTTGCAAAATCTTAAAATCGCCATAAAATTAAATGTGGCCTCAAAGTCATGAGAATCAGTTTTTAACCAACGACATAATTTCTTGAGCTGAAAAAATATTTTATACTGACTGTATAACGTTAGAGTAATTAAAAAAATTTAAACCTTTATTGATTGCAACGGTAAAATGACTGTTCAGATTAAAGCCTTTCTGTTTTGTTTTTAGGTAGCAAACCACGAATTCTAATTAAAATGAACCTGAACAAGGCAAATTTTACTGCAGAGATACTGGTCATCTCAAAAAATCCACATATGAGGAACAATCCGGACCTCAGAGAACACTGAAACCAAGACACCAGTATGGTATATTGCCGGTAATTATTTGGAACTTCCTTAACATGCATTACTTCCCAATGCCCATTACCCAAATTTCCAGAAGAAAATCTGCTAGAATTCACAAAATCCAGCTTGGATCATGTATCTGGCTCCTGCTGTAATTACTCATGGCCGGGTTGGAGGTTGGGTCATAAAAGACACCTCACTACTCTTTTCAACCCTTGCAATCTTTTGACCGGAGACTATGTTACGGCAGGAGTTGCCACTGTAGGCTGAGGAAACAGCCCCCAAGTATTTTCAAGCATAATTCCCATTTTGCTGTTGCCAAATTTGTGTACATGTTTGTATTAATTCTGGTTGTCTAAAGTCTCAATTATGCAAAAAAAAGTATGTTAAAGGAACTTTACATGATTTTGGACCTTAAAAAGAAACAACATGTTTCTTACCAGTTTATTTAACTATGAGTTTGCATTAGGCTACAAAACTGATAGTGGCATTTGAAAATTTTGACCTTGAGGCCTTCTCAACAAATGCGTGTGGTGTTCATTTTAAATTATTACAATAAAAACTTTATATTAAAAGTTCTACCATTAAGAAGATTGTATATCATCTAAATACATTCATTTGCCTTTGTGAATTGAAAATGTCATCTAACTACAGTTCATAAATTTTAGAGGCCGTATATTAAAATTATTCATAATAGTCTAAATGAAATCTTAAAAATATGAATTATTGCGGTTGGTTGAATATATTAGGTTTTTCTTATCCTAGTGTTTTTATCTGGGGTCATCTGTTCAGTCCAACTTTAAGTCTTGCTCATAACAGACTAAGGTAGACAGTTGGAAAAATGGCATAATTGGATTTTTTAAAAGGACATTCTATTTTTCTAACAAAGAATAGAGAAAACACATTTACAGTTATTTCTTTAAACTTTTACTTCACTTGAAATTATAGTCCTCTTCATGTGTTGACTTCAAACACGTTTGTTTCATACTTGTTTGTATATGTAATTCTTTTTTTCCTATTTCTCCTTCTAATCTTCTTGCATTGGACTGGACACATAGGATCAGTACTTGTTGAATGAATGAATGAATGAATGAGTGAATGAATGAATGAGCAAGTAATTCTATACTATCATGCATAAGTATTGAAAGAGTTTCCTAATTGCCCTTGGGTTGATTTTTTTTTTAAATTTGATTATATTACCTCCTTGCTCAAAAGGCCTTTTAGCCACTCTCTAGTGTCTACTGACAAAGTTCTATGTCCTCAGCCTAGAAATTTTAAACCTTTCAACCCTTTAGGTAAGTTTTCTTTAAGGCCTGTTCTCCCATCAATTAATTGTTAGATCTTCTGCAAGAAATGTGCTTATTACCTTTGTTACTATTGTTGCTGTCTTCCATTTGATGGTGACAGCTGTCATCTTATGTTCTCCATCTGAAGTTCCACATGAGAATGCTCTCTTGCACCTCCACTGCCGTTTCCACTGACTGTCATATACATATTAAGTACTAGCTAAGTGAATTGAGTAATGGATGGATCATTAAATTCTACCCATCCTTGAAGAATCAACTCTAACATTATTTTTTCCCCATGAGGGCTACCTTAATGATTGCATCTGGAAATTGTCTTTCCTCCCTCTAAATTTCTTTTCATCGCCCAAGTATACGATCATATCATCCCCTCAGCCAGGTGGGTCCTGACCACACATGCTACACCCATGCCACTCTTTATGCCTACTACCCTATTTTATGTTGTTTATGTGTTTGTTTGCCATTCCTTTTTCTGACATAACATCACACCAACTCCATGAAGTCAAATACTTCTTTCCTGTTATAGATATATAAAAACATATGCCAAATAAATCAGTCAACTTCTACAGAAATGTGTGTATATATTACCTACTACTTTGGATTCTAGATATGGGTGTTCAATACTTTCTCACTAAGTTCTTAAGAACTAAGATATCAAGTAATTCACCTTCAATACTCCGTATCTCAGTACTTTCATTCATTCACTGTTAATAGTAATTGTAGCAAATATTCATCAAGTACTTACTTGATACCAAGAATTGGGCTGTAGATATTCCACTCTACATTCTATTTGATATCCACAAAAATTCTATGAGCCAAAACGATGATTACTTCCATATTTATATGAATCAATGAATGCTTCAGAGAAATTTAGTCATTTGCATAACATCATAATAAATTAAATGCCAAGGCCAAGAATGAGCTCAGGCATATTAGACTCCATGGTCCATGCTCATAATAAATATTGTCTGATGGTGTTTCTCATTGTACCAACAAAGGTTTCTTTTCTTTTCTTTTTTCTTTTCTTTTAAGAGACAGAGTGTTACTCTCATTCAGGCTGGAGTGCAGTGGCAAGATCATAACTTACCACATCCTTGAACTCCTGGGCTCAAGGAATCCTCCTGCCTTGGCCTTCCAAAGTACTGGGATTACACATGTGAGCCACCAAAGGTTTCCTGAATGATTCAATGAATATGAGCCTATCAGGGTAAAAAATGTCTAGCCTGTATTTATGAATAAGAATCACAGAATCCAATAGCAGGAAGGGTTCCTATCAATTATCTCACCTAATCCATGCTCAAACTCTATTCTTCAAATTAATCTCCTCTATGATTTCCTGGCTAAGATTTTGCCCAGCCTCTGCTTGGAAATCCCTAAAGAAAAAAAAGCTGATTTTGTCTAGCAGTATACCTTAGCATTGTAGACCGGTTCTGAATTTCAGGGTGAGCCATTCCTTTTTATAATGAATCAAAATCTGCCTTCCTGAACATTCCATTCACACATCTATTTCTATTCCCTGTAATGGCACAGGACACATGTAACTTCTTCCTCACATTGGCCACCATCATGTCCCCATTGAGCCTGTTCTTCTCTAGGCTAAATGTCCCCAGGTTTTTTGACTGCCTTTTTGTCCTATGCTTGCATGGCACCAGGCATAGCACAATGGAAATATGTAAAGCATTATACAAAATATTAAAAATAGCCATATAAATTCTACAAAACGACAGAAGCCTAAATATAAAACAAAAGGAATTATTTGCTCACAACCTCCTTAATGACATTGTATATTATTTAATGAATGCTAACATCCATTGATTCTTTGGGGAAAGTCTGTACTCAGCCCATTGCATGCATTATCTTATTGTGTCCTTGCCAGATGCCATGGGGTAGGTGCTATTATTAATAATTTTAATAATTTCATTTTATAGATCATGAAACTGAGTCCCAAATTGGGTTATGCCTTCCTCAAGGACATTCAAGTAGCAAGCAGGAATGATGTAAATGATAATACCTGTCTTAGTCCAAAGCCTGTGCCCTCAACCACTACCCTATACTGCCTCATAAATTTAAAAGGATCTCCATAAAAATAGACATTTACAAAGTATGCAATGTAATTTAAGTTTCAAGTATTTCTATAATTTTATATGATATAAATGCTTTTCTGCTTATCTCAACAACTTCTCTCTTGCTCCATATAGAGCAATAAGTTTTACACTGAAAACACTCTTTTAATCTTTAAAATACCAATAATGCAATAGTTATACAATTGAAAAAGTGTTCCCCTTTCCCTTGCTCTCTCTTTTATTTACATCTTTTCAGTCTGAGTTTATTCTGCTTTGTTAGGGCAGCAATTATCTGAGATAACATTGCCATGGCTATTATGTGAGACCTAGAGATTCCAAGTATTTTGTTCATTCTCTTGATGACTTTTGACCTGTTGGTATTTTTTAGATCACATAGTTGGTTGTGTGTGGGTGGGCAAGGGAGTAAGGAGATGAATGTACAGGTGAATGGCTGTACAAGTTTAATTGGGACTTTTAATAGAACACCTTGTGGACTGTTCAAACAAGAGAGTGGAGAGCTGGGTATCCTTGACAACAGTGTAGGTATATAGCAAAACAAAAGAAAGACCAGAAGATTCACAGTGGGAGATCTAAGCCGTAGTTCATTGGGTAACAGCTGACAGCCTTTTTGTGAAAGCCTCAAAAATTTCAAATGTGTTTGTCAAATGGACTGTGGATCGTGGGTCATTAGAACATTTGAACAAAGGGCATTAATAATTGGCATAGTGGCTGGTGGATCACTGTAAAAACTGATGTTGAGTGTTAAATTTTCTGTTACAGATGGAAAGAATGATCAGTGAATAAAGATAAGAACAAGCTTTCAGCACCAATTAACTGGATATCATTGAGCTGACTTCCCCAATAGGAAAAATAAGGTAAAAAGATTTACTCTACTTATTTCACAGGTAATTGGAAGCAGTGCTCAGATCAGTTGTGGGATTCTGTATGGTTTCATAATGACATTAAAATGGATTTCTTAACAATCATGTGTGAAATATAACAATAGTAGATATTTACTGTTTGCCTCCATTGTGTGCCTAACTCACTCCAGTAATGGTTCACAATTTTATTTAGAGATATGCTTTCTACCAATCTCAGTACATGGGATTCCATCTGTCTGTGAGAGTGGACACTTGCCTCTGGAAAAGGCCAATCATGATAGCTTATTCCTTGTGTCACTGTGATTGATTCCTAGACAAACATATGATCGCAGTGGACGTGGCAGCGGTGGTTAGGTTACTGAAATATTTCTAAAACGTGATTTTTACTAGAAGCGGTTTTACCATCCTAAAGATTCTGATAAATGAAGTCAACGTGCAGAGTTCAGAAATGTAGAGAGGCCAAAGCTTAAGGATAATGTTGGATTCCTGAACTTAACTACCTTACCTTGGGACTTATCCCATCACACAACTCATTATCATTTGTGATTAGGCAAGTTGAGTTAGACTTTTTGTCACTTGCAGTAGAGAGGCTTAACTAATAAATCAATATATAATTTGAATTTAATTAATCTTGGTTAAAAAGCCATGCTTGTCCTGTAGCTTTCTGAGGAATGAGTAATCCAGAAAGAGAGAACAGAAAGTAATGTAGGACTGGAGATGAGGAGATGCCTGGGATGTCTAGAACAAGCAAGGGGGCCAGTATACTAGAGCATAGAAGGAACAGGAAAGAAGAGTGAAAAGTCAGTGGAGGCAGATTGCATAGGTCATTGTGAGGTATTAGACCCTTACTTTGAGTGAAACAGAGTGCCATTGCAGGAATTTGAAATAAAGGTCAACACGGTTTGATTTGCCATTTTTAAGAACGAAGATTGCAGGGGGCAAAAATCAAAGTAGGACAACATGCTAAGAAGGCCAATGTGATCATTTCCAGGGGTAGTGATGGTGGTGGCCTGGACCAGAGCAAGAGCAGCGGACATGGTGGTGGTGGTCAGGTTACTGAAATATTTCTAAAACATAATAATGGAAAAAATTGGCTATGAAGTGGCGGCAGGGAGACAGGAAACAAATCAAGGACCACTCTAAGAGTCTGACCTGAAAAAGTGAGGGATGGAGTTACCATTAACTCAGATTGGGAAGGCTATAGCTAGGACTACTTGGGAGGTAAGACCTGGAATTCCATTTTGGGCATGTCAAGGTTGGGATATTTATTAGATTTCCAGTTGGACATATTAAGTAAGCAGTTGAATATTTCAGTCTGGAGTTCAGGGAAAATCTCTTGTAAAGTTGAGTCTCACAAAAATAGAACTATAAGCGGGATGAGATCACTTTGGATATGACGGGCATGGAGGGGGGTAGGGTGCAAGATTTCATATAGTGCATTGTCCAAAGAGTGAGACTTGGTGAACTCCAGCACTAAGAGGTCAAAGACAAGAAAGGAAATAGCAAAGGAGATTGAAAAAGAACTGTTAATGAGTCAGGAGCAAGACCATCCTGGAAGGCCAAGGAATGAAATATTTCAAGAAGACGGGAGTGACCTGCTGGGTCAAATGCTGTTTATAAGTCCAGTAGGATGAGACTAAGAATAGGCAACTGGATTTAACAACGTGGAAGTCATTAATAACACTGATGAAGTCTTTTTGGTGGAATGGTTGAAGGGTGTGTTCTAAAGCTTTATTGGAGTGTATTTCAACAGACAGTGAATGTAGTCGATGATTTCAAGGCATTGTTCTATAAGGAAAAGGGAAGAAATAAAGACATTGTTAGCAGAGAAAGTGGGATCAAGAATCGATTTAAAACACTAATATGCAATATAGCAGCATATACTATACTTACAGTTAAGATCCAAGAAAGAGAGAATAATTTATGATGATGGAGAAACAGTAGAATTCCTGGAGAGACGTATTAGAGCAGGAGAAAGAGTATTATGTTATCTAATACTCAGTTCATATTGATGTGGGTGCAATTCTATCTGCCTATTCAAATATTATCTGATGATACTGTGGGGTTTCAGGTAATCTCCATTTTCTCTATTTTTCAAAACATTTTCACAATAATCTTATAAATTATGCCTTCTATGACCAGAAAATATGAGGTTAATAATTTGTAACAAAGCATGAAACATTCCTTTAAATTTTACATGATGTACTAACACAATAAATGTGGAAGAAAAAAGATTGAACTCAAAATTGGCAACCCAGACTTGAGAGCAGCATTCCACCTGAAGTTTGCAAGACTGACAATACTAAGGAATGATCCTGAGCTTTTGTCTAACATTTTATATTTAACATAGCCCTTTGCTTGATATTTAACCAGCCAAAAGAGTTAACAGAATAGAATTAATTAGTGAAAGTAGATATTCCATTAGTTAATTAAAATAAAAGTCCAAAAACTCAAACCCACAAACCTTTGAGAGCTGGCTAAAAAGACATTAAACCACCTTTGGAAAGTTCACTAACAAATACACATATACACTAAACACACACACAGCATGTGCATAAACACAAACATGCACATATAAGACACACACAAGGACACAGACACATATAAACACATAAATACAAACATACATACACAAGCACATACAAATACATGTAAACAAATGCACAAGAAAACACGCATGGGCACATACTTCTTCATATGCACAAACACATGCAAATCTATCTAGTTATGGTTTAAAGGCCTTTGGTTTTCTCCAGTTCTTCCTCTTCCCACAGATAATTTCCCTCATGATTGTGCAAATTCAGATATCATCCTGGATAACCAAAATTCTCACAGACAAGTCCCTAAAGTGACACAAATACCCAGGCCCCAAACCAAAGATAACTAAAATTGGACTAGATTATGGCCTGCGTCCTCAAAGAAAATCTCCACAGAACACTACATTGTACCATTATGTAAAAAAAGATGCCTTCAGGTCCCCCTATCAGAAGTCTGATCTATCTCATATGTTATTCTGTTCCCCCACTGAGATAGTACAACAAACAATCCCTTGATATTTATGTATGTACATATGTACACTTTTTCTGTACTTTTACATAAAACCTTAATTAAGCCTAGATGTGAAATATAATTGCTCACTTGATTTTTTTTCTCCCTACCCATTTTAAATCATAGAACATATAAACAAGTGTCCATGAAACACAGATTTGGTCCTTTGATTAAAGCTTATCTTGCCAGAGCAAGCATGTAGTGATGGGGTTGTCACCTCCATGGCATTTTCCTCAACCAAATGCCATGCAGTAGTTGAGTGACAGAGAAAAAAAACAATCATTACATTGCATTCTTCCATCTAGGGATGTATTCTTTGGGCATGTATCTATGCACTGGTAACTTGTATTAGATATTACTTAAGAAATGGCAAAAATAATAACTATTATTATTGTTATACTGTTATCTCACTGAGGGCAGGACCAAAGTTCTATGGATTTATTTCTATTCCCAACCCAAGCACAACTTCTGGAGAATGGTGGATGTTCTGTGTATGCTTATGTTTATTTAACCTTTGAGTAGAACCATTACTTTTATTTCGCACTACATTGGGACAGGCTTTCTATAAAATCATCCTGAAAATAAGACATGCTTCCACAATTTATTTTTCTCAGAAACTTGGAGAATACCTTACAGAAAAGAATATTAAAGGGAGGCATTTCTCCCAGACATTGGGAAAGTTCTAATAGGAGCATGTGGTTACAAGTGTGTATATATAATTTCTGTGTGTGTGCACATAGATGAAGGCAGGAGGCCCTATAAGTTCCATATATGTGTGTATAAATGTATACATAAGTATGTATAGGTTTTCAGTGACAATACTTTTCTACGTTAAAACAGAACAGCATCTTGATTCAGAAGTCAGCTTTATTCAGCCAGACAGGTACCAAGATACAAAATGTGAGCCCTATGCCATCCTTTATTTGCTCTTGTCTTTCCCCTGCAACTTGTTGTAGTATTTAGGCATTTGGCGTCATAGTGGCATGGTTCTTCATAAGTATTGCTGTTTTGTTCTTCAACTCACTGCACTCTGAACCACTTCCCAGGGAGCTGTGAGACAGTCTTTCAATAGTGAAGGTATATTTCCCTACCCCCCTCCTGCCCCAAATTCCATACTCATGACACAGAGGCACAGTTAGAAATGAAAAATATGGTTCATTACCTTGGTAGCACAGAGAAAAATGTTATGGCTTTATTTAGCAGTTGCTTTTATGCTTTTAAAAACATGTTAATTTCATTTTTTATGTAATTGTGTATTAAATCATCTTAGACAATTGTGTGATTTGAAAATAAAAGTCTAACAAAATAAGTAAAAGCTATAATGTGGTTTTTTTCCTTACTGCTTTTTGTAGTCTGTTTTTATGTTTCTCAAGCATTAGTGTCTCCGCTTCTTCCTGGGAAGATTAATCTGAAGGCTTCTAGAGCCTCTTGCCTTCCTGTCTTCAGTTCTCCCAGCACTCTGAGCTTCTCCCTGTGGTTTCTGCATCTACTACTTGTGAATTACCAGCCCCAACAACTTTAGCATTTATAAACCCTTATAATCCTTTAGTCTACTTCCTAATAGGGCTACCGGCTGGATGAAGACCTCAACCCTCGGGATATATTTTAAGAGACCTAAGCTGCCTAAAGTAAATTATGAATCCTGGGCTACAGAATATATCACTGTACTTACACAGAACACTGGTCATGGATTTTTTTTTTTACTAGAATATATGCAGTGGAGTGTATGTAATATAATTCAGCATGTCTGAGAGAGAAGATTTTCATTTTATTTAAAGACAAGTTGGTATCTTTCCAACTTTCAGCATGCAGTGTCTTTCCTATCTCCCATCTTAAGAATTTTAGGAGGAATTGGATTTTTTTTTTTGATGGATGTTAATGATGAATTGGGACTCTTGAGAGAAGCCTCTATGTTATGAGTTGATTCAAGACTAATTTCACATGTATTAGATCTTTTCAAATGTCAGTATATGTGAACAATCAATCTCTTTTTGTGTCTTACTTTCTTTAGTGTGTTTTAATGTAGTTTATTGTTATAAGGCACTGTATGTACTTCCTTTAAGGGAATGTGTACTAGTTTGATAGAGCTGTTGTAACCACAGACTGGATAGTTTAAACATCAGAAATGTATTCTCTTACAGTTCTGGAGGCCGGAAGTCCAAAATCTAAGTGTCTGCTGGGTTGGCTACTGAGGGCTGGGAGGGAAGGGTCTGTTCTAGGTCTCTCTCCTTGGTTCATAGACGGCCATCTTCTCCCTAGATCTCATCACATTGTGTTCCCTTCATGCACAATGCTGTGCCCAAGATTATCCTTTTTATGAAGACATCAATCAGATTAAGATCCACCCTAATGAACTCGCTATAATTGGATCACCTCTGGAAAGATTCTATCTCCAAATGAGGCCATATTCTGAGGTTATATGGGTTAGGACTTCAATCTGTGAATTAAAGGAGGACACAATTCAACCCACAGCAGAACTTAAACATTTTGTTTCTGTTTTCTAATGGTATTAGCCCAGTGTAAAAGTACACAGCTTTGCAAGGATTAATATCCTAAAGAATCTCTAAAGATTAACTTCTTTTACAATTCTAAAATAAATTATTATGATACAGGCATGAATATATTTTAAAAAACAAACAAAATAACTTTTTTTTTTTTGAAATGGAGTCTTGCTCTGTTGCCCAGGCTGGAGTGCAATCTTAGCTCACTGCAACCTCTGCCTTCCAGGTTCAAGTGATTCTCCTGCCTCAGCCTCCTGAGTAGCTGGGACTACAGGCACCCACCACCACACCTGGCTAATTTTTGTATTTTTAGTAGAGATGGGGTTTCACCATATTGGCCAGGCTGGTCTTGAACTCCTGACCTTGTGGTCTGCCCGCCTTGGCCTTTCAAAGTGTTGGGATTACAGGTGTGAGCCACCACGCTCGGGCACACAAAATTACTCTCAATTTAGTTGTAGTGTAACCTCCAAGACAGATATACATACATGTATGTACACTCTC
The DNA here is from genome assembly GCA_963573385.1 of Cacajao melanocephalus. NCBI lineage: Eukaryota > Metazoa > Chordata > Mammalia > Primates > Pitheciidae > Cacajao > Cacajao melanocephalus. Next base: position 37,190 of record CAUYLG010008175.1, on the reverse strand, counting down.
ACTAACCTATACAAGTAAAGTATGTATACATAAAGTGTGTATACATTGAAATTAACTTCTGCCTGAGACTACCATGAAATGTCAAACTGCCAAGCTTTCAGAGCTTGGTACTCTATCTTCCTGCCTTGGGGAGCTTTTGTATTCAATATATTGTTAAATAAAACTGCCAACTTGACAGCAGAGTTAGATTAACAAATTACAAAAAACTTTTTAAATTTTTTGCTTAAAAAATAAGATGAGCTAATATTTCTGAAAAATAAATTTCAGAGAGAATACCTATTTTGAGGCAGGTTATTTGTTTGCAACTATTTCAAGTTCAGCAGAAGAGAAAGAATCTACCATTAGCTTGCTTGAATTAAACAGAAGTACACACAAAATTTGACTAAAAATTAATAGTGGTTTTGTTTAAACATTTCTTTCATTAACACTAAATAATTTAATAGGAGGAACTGATATCAGAAGCCAAGAGGAATCATGGAACAGCTATAGGCCTCAAATTTAAATGACTTCCTTTTGGCCCATTTAAACTCTTACTTGCTCTTTCATGTACACACACATATACCCACACAGAGAGTACATATAACTAATTTAATCAGCTTTTCTGCATGGCCTATTCATCTGATTATGCATCTGAAACTTATCTTTCCTCCAGTAAAAAGGAGTAATGCTTCTATCCACAGTGAAGTGAGGGAAGTTTTCGAAGGCTACCAGGGGCAAGGAAGCATCCTTTGTCTAACCATTGATTTTCAATGTTTGTTTTTACGGTAGTATGCAATAGGAAATTGGCAGGCTAACTCTGTACAGGGGCTGGGCTAAGTGCTTTACATGTATGCTCTAATTTCATTCTCACAACAATCCAATAAAGTAGGTGACTTTGATCTCCTATGTTACAAGTGGGGAATAGGAGAATTCAATAGAGATTAAGCGACTGGGTCAAGGACATAAATATCATAAGTGGTATAGCTGTAGCTTTTGAAAATCTGATATTGTGAAAAATGGAAGAAGCTGAATTTAATGTAGTGAAAGAAAGATTTTCTTCTCTAAGTCACAGGTATTTCTGAAGAAATGGGTATTCCTTAGTTTGAGGGAGAAGAGAAGCCTGGGTATTTCTACTTTATTACATTGCTGCTAACAATTATCGAGCTCTTCCTAGTTGTCGGAAATTGAGTAAGCACTTTATATATATTATCTCACTTAATATAACTGTCGCCCTGTGAGAGAGGTTCTACTGGTCTTTCCAATTTCCAGAGCTTAATGACTTCAGTCACACAGTTATCACACAGTTAAGATTTAAAACCTCCAGACTTGCTCTAGAGTGTGTGCCATAAATACTGTTGTACGATTAGGCTATCATAAGATAAAGCAACCTCTGTTTCATCGAGCAACTAATGAGTAGCTTGACTTACCCAAAAGGATGTGTTTATAAAAATTAAGGTGTGCCATCCAACGTCTCAACTGAGTTACATATGGAATGAAAGTAGTTTATCATTTAAAAGAATGCTGAAAAAAAATCTGAAGGTTGGGCAAACAAATTATTCAGCATAAGTTTTTTTATGATATTATTAAAAAGGAGTGGGGGTTATCAAAACCCAAAAACTTCAATGATCCCACCAAAGAAGACTCAGATTATGGCACATCCACATGAATATGTAATATTCAATGATACAAATAGTGTTTGCAAAGATTTGTGAATAATATGGGAAACTGCTTCTCAAAGCTTTAGCAACAATAAAAATTGTTTTTAGAGTAAGGTTTCAAATATTTGAAAGTATTTGAAAAAATGGTCTAGAAAAAATACAGTAACATGTTAGCAGGGTTTATTCATATCCAGGTGATAAAAAATAAGGAGCGTTTCCAATTATATCCTGCAGCATTTTAAAAATTTTCTATCGTTGTACATATGATTTTTGTAATCAGGGAAATATTATATTTTTGAAAAAGAACTCTATAGTGATGAAACATTTTTACAACTGAAATACCGTCTCATAATTTACATGCACTCAATGTTCCACCACAGAGGTCAGCAAACTTTCTCTGAAAAGGTCTAGATAAGAAATATTTCAGACTTTGCAGGCCAACCTACAAAATTGAGGGTAATATATGCATACTCACATAACAAGAAAGAAAACATATGCCCACAGTTTTTGATGAAATTCAAAATATAATAGTAACAATCTAGCATAATGTTTTGTAATACCAGTCTACTAATGAAAAGACTGAAATTCTTTTTGTATGTATATGCTAACATTTTGCCTAATTGGGGTTCTAAGTCAGTGCTACTGTCACCGACATTTATTGTCAATGTCCATCTGTGAATGCTGATCTAGAGTGAGCTGCTATTTAATACTTATTTCATTTTTGAAAATGGCTGTTCACACAGGTAGGTGAGACATGTGGCACTTGAAATGCTGTTGAGTTATAACTGCTTCACTGTGATTTATAGCGCGCCAAGCAGGGAGCGTCACATATGGTCTCTGTTGCAGCTACAGAACCGTGCCTTTGTAGTATGGAAACAGCCATAGACAATGCCAATGGCGTGGCTGTGTGCCAATAAAACTTTATTTATGGAACACTAACATTTAAATCTTAAATCATTTTCAGATATTACAAGATATTATTCCAGTTTTGATTTTTCAGCCATTTAAAAATATAAAAACTTAACATTTTTCTTAAAAAAGATTCTAAAAAAGAGGTAAATCTATTTCCAGCTAATGGACTGTACAAGAACAGGCGGCAGGCCATATTTGGTCTGTGGGCTGCAGTTTGCCAACACGTGATCTAGAAGTAGAGACACATCTCTTGTAAACTTCAGCAGCAACCATGTGATAGCCCTGGATACAATCATATATCATTTTTTAAAAAATTGAAATACCTTTACGTAAAATGGTATCTCTAATTTCACAAATTAATTCGTTTATGGATGAAGAAATTACACAACCAGACAGTAAAAAATATTGAAAAGACATTCTGAGGATATGCTTGTAGAATCAGAAAGAAACTAAGGGTTCTGATATCTAAAATCTATGTTATATCTTTCAGACCTATGAGTATTTTATGAGAATTCCTGGTAGTCAGAAATTGTGCTGTTAAACAGACTTATTATATTAACCTTTTAAGAAATAACATCAAATATTTAGAATCTTAAAAATAAAACTACCAAGCCTACTCAGGTTCCATCTCTACATCTTACGTTTATGTATTATTTCTCTCTTGACTGGCTACTTGAGGCCTTTAGCAGAACACAAAAGATGCTCTAAAGGGTTAGGGAGAATTTTGAGTAACAAAATATTTGATAGAAGCTTAAAGAAGCTGAAAAGTGTTTTACAATAAATTAACTACCTGCTGTGACTGTATCCTTGGTGCAAAGTTCATTAAGAAGTGATGTAGGAGTCATTTACATCATAGTCATCTAGATTTTGTGTCAAAATGCAGATTTCCAGGCCTAAACTATTTCTAAGAGCACTAACTTTGGAGCAGTGGAGTTTCAGAAGTTGTTCCAGGAAAACACTGAATGGCTACCATTTGCAAAGCATCACATTTTAGATTTCTTCTTTAGTAATTTACATGCAAAATTCTGCATCTTCTGCTCACCTCCTTATGAGATGGAAATTTCTTCAAAAAAGTGGCAATACTTGGAGAAATCATTTTGTACCTGATAAAAAGCTGTACAGTCTTTATAAAAATATTATGAGCATTAATCAGTTCTTCTGCCAGGCAGCCATTTGTGTGACTCCTATTATATGAATGTCTTATTCTCAGTGAGGAAGAGAGAGGGGAAGTAAGCATTCAATTAAGAGAGTTGCCAGGGAAAGCCTTAGTTTGGGATGGAAAAGAAGACACAAGTGACTATTGGATCAAGTATTCCAAATGAAAGCTTACCTGCTGGAAGATGGAACTCAAATGTGCAAAGCAGGGCACAAGTCAGAACTGTTCCCAATTACTTTTTAAAACTGTAAACAGTTCAACCACATGCCTTGAAGTGTGGTTGGAAATGCCTCAGGTGCTTTTCTAAAATGCAGATTCCTGGACCCATCCCAGATCTACTGACTCCGAATCCCTGCAGTGTGTCCAGACATATGTATTTTAATACATCCGAGCAGTCATGCATTAAAATGTTGAAATGGCCCACTCCACAGACACATGATTCTGTTCTTTCTTTTGAATTGTGAAACGTCCTTAATTTATGCATTTCACTAAACATCTTACTGATCTTACTATGCTTCAGGTTTTCATATACCAGGGAATGAACTTGCGATGATGGCTTCAAGCTTACTGTCCAATAAGTAATGCTACCACAATGCAGAGTAAAAAACATGATGCCAATAAATCTAAGAAGCTATGAAAACACTGAAAAGCTAAAATGAAAACTCTGTGTTCAAGTAAAGGGCCCATTTTTCCTTTGGAGTATTATAATCTGGTTTTTTAAAGATGATTTTCCAGGTAATAATATTTTTAATCCAAAATTCCTTATTCATGATTAGAATCTATTTGTTTAGACTACAAACTTGACAGTGCTTCTAAAAAGTAATCTATGAACAATGTATATTAAAATAATCTGGATGCAAATGAGTCTGTCCTTTAAAAGCTCTTAGTTTGAAGGCTTAATCTATTCTATTCCATTTCTGTTATTAGATAGTTTGGTATAGTAAGACCCCAAATCTTTCACTTTTACATAATTGGGTTCAGACCAATAACATATGCAGGAATTTCTCCTGTTTTGTTTGCAATTTAATTGAGTGGTTTGGGGGTTGAGTAGAATAAAATCCAGCAAAAGCTTATATTTGCAAGTATTTTGGTCTTTGCAAAAAAGCCATGATAACTCAGAGGTTTAGATAAATCTGGGTTTGGTCTAATGTCTAACTTTCTAAGCTTGTATCCTTGAACAACTAATACAACTTCACAAAGTTTGTTTCTGTTTATATCTACTATAATAAGTTTAGTTCCAAACTGGTAATATCACTATCATACATATATGATATACACACACATATAAATATGTACTTGTATACACACACACATACATATAGTCATATGTAATTGTGCTTGTTTGCAAAATTATGAAAATTAAATAAAATATTACATACAAAGTGATTAGCATAGAACTTAGTCCATAGCAGAGGCTCAATGAAAATTAAGGGGTGGGGCTGACAGAAAGTAACAGCAAGAGAACAAGGCAGTTGAGTTTGGAGCAAAGAAAAATGCAAAACTGAGAAGTCATATCATAAAAGCGAGAGAGGAAGGTGCAAAATGTTTTAAAAATCGTTTGCTACTAATATCTTCAATAGCTGTGCTTTTTTGTAGTGAGATATAACTTTTCTTTTGTGCTATTTAAAACAGTGGCCATGCCAGCTTCATTGACGGAATGGACATCATTAAAATAAGTACAATATAAAGTAACCCCAGAAAGGTTACAAGTATTTCATCTGAACTCTGAAAATGTCAAGCCATATCCGGCTGGTGGATGGTGATAGGAAACCCATTTCCAGTTATCATATGTTAATGAAGGCAAACAATGCACAAGCTACAAGGAAGGGTAAAAGCCCAGAATGAGCAGAGTCCAGAGTCTATGCAGTTTCCTACATTTCCAGCCTCATTAAAATATGCAGATTGTGTCATTAGGAGACAATTTCCTGGCAGAGTTTTCTCCTGGAGTTCAGTTACAGGCACGTTTGGCAGTTGTTATCACAATGAGTTAAACCACAGCTATACTCTTCTATGTAAAAACAAACAGAAAAGAAGATGAGGAAACAGAAGCAGCTCCTGCAAGCCATGTTTTCATTCGGATTGTTTTATTTTCTTCAAACTAGTAGTATTTTTAAAGAAATGGCCACTGAGCATTGTTTGTTTCAGTCCTTCAATGATATACAAGAACCACACTGCAACTTCATGTTTTCCTGGAGTTTTGTTCTTCCTAGTTTGGGTGGATGTGAAAATATATTTAATGTAACAGCATTCATTACACCTGGGTTTAATCTAGGAAGGTGATTACGAGTAACTACTAAATTGAAACTCAAAGACCTTCCCCTAACTAAACTTCAGCTTCAAAACAAATAAGCATTTTACTGTTCATCTCAATTTTTTACTTCTTTCATATCATCCTTCTTTTTTTCTTCATTACTTGCTTGGTTCCTTTTTTTTTCTTTCTTCTTCCCTTCTTTCCTGCCTATTCCCCTCTTCCCTCCTTCTATCTTAATGTATGATCTATCTATCTATCTACCTATTTATCATCTATCCATCTATCTATCCTCTATCTATCATATTTCTATTTTTTTTTTTTGTGGGCAAGGTGGAGAGGAAAGAAAAAGTGATATTAGAAATGTAACTTACCAATAAACCTAGTAGAACCTCACCAATGAACACTTTCGACATGACGGTCCAGTGCAGATAACCAATTTGAGAAAACTGATGACTGAATAAGAATACTAAAAAGGTGACTGGTAATCAAACTTCTATGTAGATAACATTTAACAATGCAATCATGTGAAACTGTATGTAAACAATATGTGTCAGCTATTACTACTACATACAAATACTATTTATTCAATTTCCTCTGTTAATGGTTCTTTAGGCATAGTCTGAGACCCCCCATGGGGCCTGGAGGTCAAAACTATTTTCATTATAACATTTGTGCATTATTGTCTTTTTCATTGTGTTGACATTTGTACCAATGGTGCAAAAGCAGTGAAGAGGAAACAGCTGGTTCCCTAGCATGAGTCAAAAGCATAGCAGCAAATTGTTTTAGTAGTCATTGTAATTTTTTTTTTTTACCATCATTCACTCACACACACACAAAAATCTTGTTTCACTGAAAAATGCTTTTGGTAAAGTAGTAAAAATTATTAATTTTATTAAATCTTGGACCTTGGGTATATTTTTTAAAATATGCTCTGTGTGATGAAATGGGAAGTATGCATAAAGCATTTTAGTTTGGAAATCAAAGTATCGTAGTTGCCTTGAAGAAAAATAACTTGTATAATTGTTTTAGTTCTGAATTGAATCATTGCCTTTTTTATGGAACATTGTTTTTATCTAAGAGAATCTCTGAAACACAACTGTGGCCATTCGGACTTGCCTAACATTCTCTAGAAAATAAATCAAATGACTTAGTCACTTTAAAGAAATCAGCTATTGACCGGACACGGTGGCTCACGCCTGTAATCCCAACACTTTGGGAGTCCAGGGAAGCTGATGACCTGAGGTCAGAAGTTTGAGACGAGCCTAGCCAACATACTGAAACCCTGTCTCTATTAAAAATACAAAAGCTAGCTGGGCATGATGGCGGCCACCTGTAATCCCAGTTACTTGGGAGGCTGAGGCATTGCTTGAACCTGGGAGGCAGAGGTTGCAGTGAGACAAGATTGCGCCACTGCACTCCAGCCTGTGCAACAAAGAACAAAATTCTGCCTCAAAAAACAAAAACAAAAAAACAAATCAGCTGTATCAGTATTTGTTGTCAATGACACAATTCAAGTTTTCAAGCAAAAATTCATCTTGTGTAAGACTTCAATTTGCCATCATGAGCACACTTCAAAACCTTTCTGATAAGCTTGATGGTGATTTACAAATACGACTTTTTGACATTTTATAATGAACATGTGGAAGACCTGCATATCTCAATGAAACAATGTTTTTCCAAATGACCAAAGCATAGTGTTAAAAGAGCATGCATAAGAAAAAAGACCATTGATACTGCAAGAAAAATCAATGGATTTTAGTACAAAAAGTACTATGGTTTAAAAAAGATTCTACATTGTAAATACTCTAAGAAACTACCACTAATGGAGTTTTTGTAGCCCAAAGAAGAATATCCATAATTACTTGAAAAGGCTATTTTTAAAAACCTCTATTTAAAATTTATATATCTGTATGAAGCTGGATTTTCTTCATATATTTCAACCAAAGCAACAAACCCAATTGTATTAAGTCAGATATTAAAGACATTTAGAAATAATAAAATAATGTTATTCTTCTCAATAAAATACTTTAAGATTTTTACATTACTTTTTCTACTATAAAAACACATGCACATGTATGTTTATTGCAGCACTATTTACAATAGCAAAGACTCAGAACCAACTCAAATGCCCATTAATGATAGACTGGATAAAGAAAATGTGGCACATATACACCATGGAATACTGTGCAGCTATAGAAGAGAATGAGTTCATGTCTTTTGCAAGGACATGGATGAAGCTGGAAATCATCATCCTCTGCAAACTAACACAGGAACTCAGAAAACGAAACACCACATGCTCTCACTCATAAGTAGGAGCTGAACAATGAGAACACATGGACACAGGAAGGGGAACATCACGCACTAGGGCCTGTCGGGGAGTGGGGGTCCAGAGGAGCAAGAGCCTTAAACAAATAGCTAATGCATGTGGGATTTAAAACCTAGATGGTGGGTTGACAGATGCAGCAAACCACCATGGCACATGTATACCTATGTAATAAACCTGCACGTTCAGCATATGTATCCCAGAATTTAAATTAAAAAAATTATATTCTGCTAAAATATTTTATTTATGTTAATTTGTAATGGGTTTATTGCTATTTTAAAATTAATAAATATTTTCAAGATTTCTGAGTTTTAATTTTTAAACAGTAAATACTGCAGATATAATGTACATAAATAAAACTTCTTTGGATCAGTAATTATTAAGAGTGTAAAGATACCTTGCAGCCCAAATTTTGAGAAAGGCTGTTCTAGGTACCTGTGATGTTTTTCATTGGTATGATTCAAGAGTTTTAAGTATATTACCTGCATTAAACATATTTCTATATATACCTAAGTATAAGGTAAATCCTTCTCAAAGGAAATATCCCTCAGAAAACAGATATTGCATATATTTGTGTTTTCAGTTTTCATGGTTAGCTCTGACAGTTTTTTTTTTTCCCACAACATAATATGCTTGGAGAAGATACATTTGCCTGGAGCATCTCAAAATATACTAGGTTTGCAAACTTTTGGTGGTTCACTGATTAAACTGAAATCAGTAAATAAAAATGAAGGAAGGCAAAATTTAAAAACAATATAGATTTTGTTCTCTTTCCTAGATTTATACATCTTTCAAATAAGCATGCCAATAAATCTTTTAAATTTCTCTTTTTAGGCCTGGCACGGTGGCTCACACCTGTGATCCCAGCACTTTGGAAGGCCGAAGTGGGCGGATCACCTGAGGTCAGAAGTTCAAGACCACCCTGGCCAACATGGTGAAACCTTTTCTCTACTAAAAAATACAAAAATCAGTCCCCTTCCACACACACTCTCTCTCTAGTGGGGAAGTCTTTCTCTCTTCTCTTTTCTTCTCTTTTCTCTACCTACATAAAATCACCTTCCAGCAACACATAAAAAGAAAAAAAAATTAGCCAGGTGTGGTAGTGGGTGCCTGTAACCCCAGCTACTCGGGAGGCTGAGGCAGAGAAGATTGCCTGAACCCGGGAGGCAGAGTTTACAGTGAGCTGAGATTGCCACTGCACTCCAGCTTGGGTGACAGAGCAAGACTCCATTTCAAAAAAAAAAAAATCTATTTTTTTTTAAAAACAGTCTAGTGTAATACTTGCCACGGAGATTAATATGTCCTTATTGGGTGAATGGGAAAAGTAAGAGCTGTAATAGGTTCTTGTGGGTTGGAATAAAATTGACACCATACATGAATTCATGAACTGCTGTATCCCTGTAAACCCTCAGATTGAAGTGAAGAAGAAGGCTCTGAACACCTACATTAGGTAAAAACATTGATATTGAATAATGATCTGAAATTAAACAAAAGTATCTCATGAAATTTGTGTAACAGTTTGAGCAAATATATGATATAGTTAAAATCTTGTATAACTATACTAATAAATTGGACTGTTAAGTAAATGCTTGACAATTTAATCTACATCTCTAAAAGTTTTCATAATTCATCTGACAAAAAACATTTTTATTGAAAATATTTTATCATTGGGTAAGTGGGATAGGCTTTTCCTTAAAATTGCTTTATATTGAGGTTAGATGAGATTTTTAATCCCATAAATCCTGCTAGGAAAAAAATCATTTTAGAGATGGGAAACTGAGTATCAGAGAGTTTGAGAACCTGCTCACAGTTAGTAAGCATGCTAATTGGGTTTAGAACCCAGGCCCGTTGCAAAGCTCACAATTTTCCCTTGAGCTGATGATGCTCATTGAGTATCTAATGGTACCAGTACCGTTCCAGTCCCTGGACCACAAATTCTCAGGTCATTAATCCATAAGATAGGTACCGTTTTGACCCAATTTTCTAAATAAGGAAACAAATCTGTTCAATATCACGTGATTAATAACTAGCAGCACTGACATGTGAACCCAGTCTGGATTCAGTGTCCTTACTCTAACCCCCTACTCAACATTGCCTCACAATCTACAATAACACTTCTATGAGCTGTTCGATCTCACTGCCATTATATAGGCATTTCTATGAAACAAGCAGCAGATCGAAAACTATAAGTCACTCTTTCCATTTCAAAGATTCAGGTAGGACATACAGCAATAAAAGCATAGCTGAGAAGACATTTTCAAATATATTTTTAAAAATTCAGAATGAGAATGAGCTTTCCTTCATTCTTGGCTCTTTAAGAAATTTGCTATTTAGCTCAAGTTAAAATACATCTAGGGAAAGGTTACACGATGCTGAAAGTGCCAGGCCATGCCTGGGACTACGAGACTCATTTTTCTCCACATATATAACCAGTAAAAAAACAATAAATGACAAAAAACAGTATTGTTTACATCAACAACAGTAAGAGTGATTATGTTTGTCCAATAATTTGGGTGACGTGACATTCAGCTCTAGATAATATGTAAAACCTAACAGGCAGTTATGTTCACAATGGTAAGCCTACATAGATATGTACTGACACAAAAATTAAATATAAAAATATCAAAGTCTGGCCGGGCGTGGTGGCTCACGCCTGTAATCCCAGTGCTTTGGGAGGCCAAGGCAGGTGGATCACAAGGTCAAGTGATTGAGACCATTCTGGCCAACATGGTGAAACCCCCAGTCTCTACTAAAAATACAAAAATTAGCTGGGCATGGTGGTGCACACTTGTAGTCTCAGCTACTTAGGAAGCTGAGGCAGGAGAATCACTTGAACCCCAGAAGGCAGAGGTTGCAGTAAGCCAACATTGCGCCACTGCACTCCAGCCTGGCAACAGAGAGACTCTGTCTAAAAAAAAAAAAAAAAAAAAAAAAATCAAATTCCTTTTGTGGAAGAAAGCACTACCCAGAGGTGGGAAAATGACAAATGTCAACATACATATGATAGTGTTATCATCTAAGAACTGAATACATTTCCAGTTTATTTTTTTAAGTGAATGTGTTTGTTTTTAGTTTTTCAATTCCCACACCAATTGTCCAGCGGGGACCATTAAAGTTATTAAGTTCCTCAAGGTCACACTGAAAGTCACAGCTGTTCTTGGGAAAGGGGCTTATGTATTCCTAAAGCCCAGCTAGGTCCTATTGCTTCCTGAAGTGCATGAGTCCATGTGAAATGAAAGAATGCTCTTAAGCAAATTCCAATTATGGTTTATTAACTTCACACGTAGCATTTATCTTCCAGTTTCCAAAAATAGCAGAACCAATTAAACTGTCTGTTTAGCACGAAGTTTTCTTTTAACTTTTAATTTTTCTGCAGATAAAGCCTTTATATAAAGATAAATGGAACACTAGAGATATGAGAGAAAGGGTAGAAGCCATTAGTCCCCTGTCACCACCACTATTTTCCATCCCGGTCACTCTAAGGCAACTGAGGCAAGAGCCTTTCTGTTCCTGAACTGATGCTGTAACATCCTCAGCCAAGCAAACCAGCCCACTTTAGGCGTGATGGATAGCAGTGAAAATTAGCTATTCAGGGCAGTCGCTAATTTGAAATAAAAACCCAACAAATTCCAGTGTTCTATCCACTGTCAAAACAAGATTAAATAATGGTGACTAGAAAAATAGTAGGCTTGAGAAAGGAGGCTTAAGAAGAGTATTTTACTTTACACTTAAAACACCGGCTATAATTTCCAATCACGGGTATAAAAGAGAGACTTAACTTGGTGAACACCCTTCAGGGATCTAAATTTTAAGATGTTCCCTTTAAGGTTCTCTATAATAACTTTTATTTTTAAAAAGTGCATGCTCAAATGAGGGCCACAGAGAGTTGGAATTGGAATTTCCACATTGGATGTCTTCGGTGGAAACAAAAATTGAAGGAAGTGTCTGTTCCAGAAGTCAAAGGGAGAATAGTGAAAAACAGAAGCCTCTGCTCTCAATTTGGCTGGATTACCATCAACTTCCGGAAACCACTAATGGTCTAAGGAGCAAAAGATAGGCGAGCAACCCTGGCTCAAACCAGCTTAACTGGGAATGGAGCTGCATTTCTAGGAAGAGATTCTCAGAAAGAAGGCTCAGAGAAAGAAAAGGATTTACCTTATACCACACTGCCAAGACTCAATCCACAGCCTCTTCACACTTAATCTAGTTCTTTTTCCACTACACCGCAATGCTGTGAATTGGAGATTACTTTTTTCCCCTCTCCAGATTTTCAACATAAAGCCTCTCTTGACTTTTTTCACTGATACAGATACCATACTCCTGTGTCTATCACCACACACCTACCTGTCTAACAAGAGCTGTGGGAATGTCATAGGACACATTCGTGCTATACAGTCTGCCGTGCTGTTCTGTTGAATGTGTATGGTAATTATTTGACACTTCTAAGAGATGACAACTATCTTGAAATAATAAAATTGCAATTATCTTATCAAATTTAATATTCTGTATGCTTCAGAACTGATTTTTTTTTATTGAAGATTGCCACTTCAGTGTAGCTGATTGAAATTGAATTCTTACATTATTGTACCTTTCGTTACTTTTATTCATACAGTTTTGTTATTGTATTAACTCCTTCTCCTCCATTACCATGTTTTTATTTTTATTATATTCCTTTTTAGAAAACTGCTACAGATTTATTCCTCCTTTACAAATGTTCAGAGAACTCTACTTAATTACACAGCTATAGCTTGGGAAACAATGCTAGCTCCTAGACAAAGGGAAACAAAATGATTGTACTCATAAATCTAACTTATAAGGACCTTAGTCTCCCTTAATCTGTACAACAAAGGAAGGAAGAGTTCAATCATTTAGGAACATTTAGGAACAAAAGAGTCCCTTCCTTTGTTGTACAGATTAAGAGAGACTAAGGTCCTTATGAGTCAATATGTAGAGATGGGAAGCAAGGTCACGCCATCAAGTAGCCATTCCTTCCTTTGTAACATGGATTACTTGCTTTCAAAAGAGTTAGAGGATCCTCACAGAGAAGCCACAGATTTGGGATTTCAGACTTTTTTTTTTTTAAAGACTATCTTTCATTATTTGACAGACGAGAAAACTAAGGTCCAGGAATTCTAAAGGACCGATTTAAAATCACTCAGTTATCTAATGAGACCAGAGAGAAAGAACATAGACCCTTTGGCTATCATTCAATTGCTCCTTCATCAAATTTTCATACTAAGCTGCCAAACCCTTCAAAGATGATAGACCTCCTTCAATGGGTCTCTATAAGTCATTTTAAAAGAATGAACAGTTTCTGGATGCTACTGCAGGATCCTTTTCTTCTCAATTGCAAATGGCTACCTTGCTTATGTTGGTTGCCTGAGCCTCCATGACTAGGCATGTGATATGTATGACCGCATACCAGGGTTTTGATTTGGCCTCTTTCAGATCACTGAGTAGAGGAGGAACTCCTTCAAGCTCCACCTCCGTGGAACAGGCCCTTATTTCCAGGGTGAAACTCTGATAAGATTAGTCAGAAATTATTATTATAATATAACGCTTTCCTTAATACTACAGATCAGAAAAAAATCTCTTTTCTAATAAAAGCAAAATTAAAATCCAGACTAAATTAATTACGAATAGGTTTTGAAAAATAGCCCCCACCCCCTACCCCCCCCCAAAAAAAAAGTATTGCCTGTACTTCTCTGAAGTTTTCAATGTACCATAACTGAATTTCAGAATCATGTTACAATTTCAAAGGTTTTACTGACATATTAGGAAGTAAAATGGTAATCTATAATTGAACTGGAAGTAAAATGGTGATCTATAATTGAACTAGAATCATAAAATATAAGCAATTATATTTGTCAATATAGATAAACATAATTTCTCTGCTTAAGATCTAGAAATGTGATTTACATCTTGGTCATCATCTATTGCTGCAAAACCTTCTATGACTGACTAATTAAAGCTTCATTAGTAGAAATCCTGAATGTCCGAATGGTTCCATTTCATGTGGAAAACTTCGTATTCAGCAATGATTGACATAAGTGATCTTTTTCCAGCAAACTACTTAAGGCTTGCTGATCATTGCAACATTTTATTGTGAATATAATGGGACTTTATTCAACTCGTAAAGAGAAATTATTTGAAGTGAGTCATATTTGTAAAATATTATACGTGCATAGAAAGAAGATAAAAGAAGACAGTAGATACTACAAACATGGTCAATTTATAAGATTATGATGAAACAAAACACATTTGCAATTTTTCTGAAAGGTAAGAAATTTCTTGTTCAGGAAAATAAACATAAGATGCAAGTTATGACTGCTCCCATACTGTCTCGATTATTTAGTTTCTTTTAATAAACACACACAGCTAAACAAATTCCTCATATCATGTCTTATTTTTCTGAAAAAAAATCTAGAATTCAATTGCTAATAAAAATGGATTATATGCAAAAATGTAAAGGAACAAGAATTAAATAAAATCCCAACTTGCAATCAGAAAAATAATTGCAGAAACGATTTGTTAACGGCTAATGACTCATTAAACCAAACATTTGCATTATAAACTTCATAAGCACTTTAAAAACTGTGGCCCCAATTAAAAGGTTATACACAATAACAAATATTCTAGAAAATGCCGGAAAAGCCATAATTTACTTTAGCAGACATCCAGAGTTGTGTCTAACATATTGCATTTAAACCTAAATTTAGAAAATTGATTTATAACATTAATTTAATCTTTACTTGGGAAAATAACAAATGCTTATCATAATCAGGCTGTAATTAAAAAACAAATAGTCTTGCAAAAGTCTCTTTATACTGTAGTTTACAAGATGCCATTTCTGCATTGAAAAATATGTTTTTTAAGTAACCATCAAACATGTTTATTAAAACCTAATTACATAGACATGAAAATGTGCATTTTGATGCAGCGCTAGGACTAATCCCTAGTTTGATGATCTTCCTATTAGCCGAACTTCGGATTAAAAAAAAAAAACTCAAAAACTTTACTTTTTATCTGTTTCAAGATTAAGCACTCTGCGTAGAGTATCCAACAGAATAATTTTATTAAGATAGTGTTTAAGTTCCCATGCAAACCTAAAGGTACTTCTTTTAAATATAGGAAAACAGAAAGTTAGAATTACAACACATTTAGTTACACATTATTCAGGAAGATAGAGATGTTTACAGGTGGCATCATTTGAACATGGGAAAGGTAGAAGGTTCAACTGAGTACAATAGAAATGTCTTCTATCACAGAAGTGGTACATTTTTTAAAGATACTTTGCTTTCTCTTCCTGTGCATATCAAACGTTAAAAGTGCTGAATTATTTGAACACTACAAATAAAAAGTTGAGATGCATACAGCACATATTTCATTTGAGAATCAATGATTCAATATACAGGTTCTTATAAATTGCCTAAGAGAGAAAGTGATATCAGAGCAGTATATATCGGTATTTGATGGTTGGTTCCATGACAAAGAGAGAATTGCTATAAATTTTAGAATAGAATTACATACAACTTTGCCTGCTAGTTTTCTAAGCTCTGTAGATTTTTGGTTTCCTCTTTCTAAGAATTATGGAAAAAATAATAATGATGCCCTCATAGGCAAATTATTTTTGCTATCAAAAATATATGTAAATGTACTACACAACACTTCATTATTTTATTCACATTGTCAACACATGATGGACAGTTTCTGAAAACCTGAAGTTTTGTTTTTCCTCCTTTTTCCATTTCTAATTATTAGTATTCACCTTATGCTTAACTTCTAAGAGTAGCATGCACAGACATTCTAGTGTTGCAAGGTAGAATAATATTACTGTTTCTGAAAACTCAGAATTCCTAGAAGTTCTGTTCATGCCCATCATGGGCCATTCTTCCAGAAAACTTTCTCTAACAAGATGTGGGCTGGGTGTTGTGGCTCACACCTGTAATCCCAGCACTTTGGGAGGCCGAGGCAGGTGAATCACCTGAAGTCAGCCTGGCCAGCTTGGTGAAACCCCATTTCTACTAAAAATACAAAAATTAGCTGCGTGTAGTGGCACGTGTCTGTAACCGCAGCTATTCAGGAGGCTGAGGCAGGAGAATCACTTGAACCTAGGAGGCGGAGGTTGCAGTGAGCCGAGATCACGCCACTGCACTCCAGCCTGGGTCACAAGAGTGAAACTTTGTCTCAAAAAAAAAAAAAAGGATGTGAATAGAATACAAGCCAGCTTATCGGTTTATATTTCTGATCAAGGTGATAGTGAACATTACACCAGGAATCTCCATAAAGATAAGAGTTAACCAAATATTTAATCACCTGTAAAATAGATACCTTGTATTAAATTTTCCACCATATACATAAATCAAGCAGGGCTAGTAGGCTAACCTACCACATAAAGTTTCAATTCAGTGGATTCAATATCATGGTGTTCTATAAAATGTGTTCTTATTTTCATCATAATTCCAGCCGCATTTTCACTGTAGCAAATATGAAAAGGAATAAATATTTTTCTC
This sequence comes from Cacajao melanocephalus, assembly GCA_963573385.1. Classification (NCBI taxonomy): domain Eukaryota; kingdom Metazoa; phylum Chordata; class Mammalia; order Primates; family Pitheciidae; genus Cacajao; species Cacajao melanocephalus. The sequence goes on along the minus strand of CAUYLG010008175.1, from coordinate 20,398 downwards.
TAGGTTCATGACATTTAGAAGGGGTTCTATGTGGAATCATTTAAAAGACATCTTTGAAGACCCCTCTGAAATGGCATAAGGTCACTTTTTTTTCTCAAACAAGAGTAATAATGACCTATCTTACCTTCATTTCTTATTGTAAATTTTATTTTACCTATGGTGAGTGTATTAGTCCATTCTCACACTGCTATAAAGATAGTGTCTGAGACTGGATAATTGATAAACAAAGGAGGTTTAATTGACTCACAATTCCACATGGTTGGGGAGGCCTCATGAAACTTACAATCATGGCTGAAGGGGAAGCAGGCACCTTCTTCACAAGGCGGCAGGAGGGAGTGCGAGCATGTGAGGGTGGAACTGTCAAACACTTATAAACCCATCGGATCTCGTGAGAACTCATTCACTATCCAGAGAACAGCATTGGAGAAACCACCCCCATGTTTCTATAACCTCTCACCAGGTTCCTCCCTCAACACTTGGGGATTAGAATTGAAGATGAGATTTCAGTGCGGACAATGCCAAGCCATATCAGTGAGTCTAGCTTTAAGGACCAAGTTATTAAACTTACTGCTGAATCCCAAATTAGGATTCGTTTCCTCCAATTTGGCTGGACAACTTACGGTTTGTTGTGTGCTGCACGCCTTGATTATAGTATATGACATATGGCTAAAATCAGTAAAGCTCCCTAAGTCCGAACTACTTCAGGTGAATCACTGTGCACTTGGAGCCTCTTATACACACTAATAGTACATGGGGAGAACTTGCTCACATGAGAAAATCATTACTGACCATTCACAAACTAAGTCAGAACTCAGCCAAAATCTGAATAAGTACTTTGTGTCCCTACAAAAGAAAGTTAAAGATATACTTTGGAAAAATAATTTTCCATTATAAATAATATTTTTTGAATACTGAACATCAACACATTTATAAATGAACACTTTCCTATATTTTAAGTATGTTTAACTATCGGGCATGATTAATATATATTTAGTTATCAGTAAAATTATATTCCTCAAAAGATGTTATCATGGTGCAAGATAGCAGTGACTATAATAATTGCAATAAATGAGAAATCTCAAAAACAGTAGCACACATAAATTTGTTTCATTGTATACATTGAGACATGTAGATTTTTGGACTGCCTTAATTCAATTTACTTTTCTGTTTTTTATATATATATTAGGCACTGTAAAACTATGAGGTTGGCTATGGGTATGACATGTCTCTCCAACACCTCGTTGAACTTGAAGCAGTGAGGCTGTGTTATGACAACACAAATAGGGAGGAGAGCTATTGAGCCCACACTCAGGAAGAGTCCTGTAGAGGAGTGAGGAGTGGAGGAGGAGGAATTCAGCTATCTCTGGACACTGAAATAGCAAACTATCCTTAGGACCTTTCAGAGTCCAGGGGCTACATAAGGGAAACCATATTGGTAGGAACCAGCTTTATCTCCTTTTTAAGAAGATTCTAATGACTTCACAGTCTGAAGAGTATATGATACAGCCAGACTGTAGGGGTGTCTAAACCTGAAATTAGTCACCATGAGGTCTTTTCTCTTAAGGAAGATTACATTTCGATCAGTATCATTAGAAACCAGAATCAATATTTAGTCATGTGTCCTGGACATTCATGGACTTTGGATTAAGGCAGATACTGATACATCCCAGATTTCTCATAGTGTAGTTTTGTGACCTTGGGCATGTTCCTTATCCATGCTGAGCTTCATCTGTCAAATAGATTAATAATACTTTAATAGGATGGATGGAGAATCCCAGTGAGATCATGGAGATTGCAGAGCACGGTGCTTGGTGCAGAGCAGAAGTTCAGCTCGTGCTTCTCTTTTTCCCCATCACACTCCCCCTCACTTAAGGATAGGAAGAAAATGTACCTTCAAGAGAGTGTGTGAGATGTTGACTTTTTTAATGGAACAAAACAAGATACATTCATCTTTAATAGCTTCTCACACTATTCCAGCAACTCAGCTACATGGAAAAAAAAAAGCCATATAAGAATGCTTAAATAGTCATATATGTGGATATTCAACAAATCAGAGTTCTGGCTATGCCTTAGCACCTAATATCAAATGTGCAGAACATCTCTGCTTAGGACTTATATTAAAGAAATTGTACTTGACATCACCTGCAACCTAAACACCTCTAAACATGTGAATATCCATACCAGAGATGTGAAATATTTTTTGAGAACTGTACTTTAAAAACTTTCCCATGTCACATCAATGTCACATGGTAAACTTGAGACACTTTACTGGAATACCATAAGTTAAATTTAACTGTACATACTATACATGCTGATTATTTCAATTAAATTGGAATAGTTCTGTATATTTTCAGTAAATGCATAGTTATGTATTTTTTTTCAGAAAATTTACTTAGAGAGAAATTAGTCTTTTGCTAATATTAATAAGAGATTTGAAAGCTGAAACAATATCCAGTTTTTTCCTAAATGGAAATTGACCATGATCTCCTACAAGTTAATACAGTCAGGCCTGTTGTAAAAGTCCAGGGGTCTGTCTTTAATTTCTTAAGAATAAATTTATAAATACGTTTGTTTTCTTTGCTGAAGTGAGTGCATTTATAGCTCTTCACTCTTAATGTTGTAATGAAAATTTGAAGACTTCTATAAGTAATACTAAATAACAAGAAACATTAAAAAGAAAAACCTAATATGGTATTCATGATACAGGCTCACATCAGCAATTCATCATTAAGGGATTTTACTTTTTCCCCTTCCTGCTATAAAATCTGTGTATCCAGATAGATGATTAGATTACAACAGATGTGAATTTCTTTATTACTCATCTGTACAAAGAGGATATATACTTGTCAAAGATATACTCTACGGTAATATGAGGTTGTAGATGGTATTAGGGTTTACCTGCTTAACGTTGCCCTACTCCCTTTATGAGAGAGGGTGAAAAAAGAAAAGAAAACAATGCATATTCTCTCTCTCTCTCTCTCTCTCTCTCTCTCTCTCTAAGCACCTTTTCTTCAGATCACATAAACTTTTCCTCATGGCTAGAACTCTTCACTCATTCCGGATAGGCAGCGAATCTCTCAAGTACAAATATTTCCTCTGAGTCAGCAATTAAATCTGACACAAGCAATGAAGACGAAAAATTGTTGTTAAGTCCCCTGAAGCAGTTCTGGTTCCCATTTATTCAGCAGTGAATTGGAGCATCTTTCTGGGACTTTATACATAGCCATCTTCATCCTCCCATGTAAGATTTCAGTGAGACTCGAACTCAGAGCTCTCATGCACCTGCCCAATTCCTCATCAGCACAGTAAACATTCTAAATTCAAACTCTAAATTCTTCCTTCTAAGAAACGGAACTCTTTTACCTTCTAATAGTTAAGACACAAGCGAAACAACTAATACTCTTGCAAACTTTAAATGAAACTAATATCCCATGTATAAAATCAAATATCTTCTAGTATTCAAAAATACTCACATGCACATAATTGCTGAAAAGACATCGCTTGTTTTTGAGTACAAGACAGTTACTCTGGGATAAATACTGTTCTCTGGGCAAGTAGACAACGGTCACAAACCATCTGACAAAGATGGTCCAGAATGCAATAATAACCTTGGGTTGGAATTCTGGTTCTGCCATTTGCCATGTTTATGACATTCGACTAGTGTAATGACTATTATCAGTAGTCATTCGTAAATGGTTATATTTGTAATTTATGGCAGTGATACTGAAAAATAATTATCGTTAATTCTTAAGACTCAATTTGTAGATACTGAACTACGAAATATGATATGTTTACATGCCTTATAAACATCTCTATTTACATTTTTATCTCTATTCACATTTCAATGAAAAAGTAGCACCTCATGGTATAGAAAAAGGAGAAAAAGCATCCAATATCCTCTTGAATGTTACAACTAGTAACTGTTATGCTTTTGGCTCATTGAGGACTACAGAGTTCACTGCATTTGTCATTTACTTCAGTACCCTATGAAATTGACATGGACAGGAAACGGAAATACTTGGTAGAAGAGTGAGGTTCTCCAGCAAAGGCCCCACCCTCAAGCCTGGAAACTTGCAGCTCTAAATGGGAATAGGCATTCCTGTTTTTGTGCCCAAATGTTGTCTTTTGGCCCTCTACGCACCCATATCCTGTACCCATATCAACCCCAAACTCCAAGCTCCACAAGCAGATGAGCAGAAGAGCAGAAGAGCATTGCAGCAGAGAAGGAGAGAGAAGAAGGAGCGTCTGAACTTCAAGAGGAGTTCGGCTGGGGACGGTTGGAGAACAGACTGGCCATGGGATGGCCAAACTCCAGGGGAAGATCATATTGCCACTCCATCCACTTTCCAGCTCCCCATCCATCCCAATGGTGGCCACCTCCATTGGCAATAAAATCCCCGGTGTGACCTGATTCTTCCTGGACACTGGACAAGAACCCAAGTACCAAGCGGTCACTGAGCTGGTTAACACTTAAGCCATCTGTGAATAGAAGAGCTAAAAGATCATTGTAACATACCCACTAGGGCTTCAGGAGTCACAGGCCCCTACCTGTACACGTTACTATGGGGCCAGAGTCCAAAAGCACTTGCCCTGGCTCCTGCATCTGCCTGTCTGCGTGCTTCCTTCCCCTCCTGTAAGATGTTTGAGTACACAGCAGCCAAACAGAAAAGTCACACCCCTGTCGCATGTCCTGCAAGGGAAGGTGGGGCTCAGCGAACTCTTCCATTTTAGAATGCATTAGTCTGAAGAAAATTTAAGGAAGAGGCTTGTGCGTGTGTGTGTATGTATGTATGTGCATGTGAAACTGATCAATCAATTGGCCCTTAAACTTCATTGTCAATCTGTCTCTTGAAGATACACTGATTTTGAGTGATGTGACTTATTTCCATCTCTATCTTACAACTATTGTGTTTTTCACAAACCATTAATCCCTCAAATCTGTTGAGCTTAAATTAGTATCAAGTATACTATAAACACTACATGATCAATAAGCAATAGTTACCTAAAATTAGCAAGAATATTAACTTTTAGGTGAAACAAGCAAACAAAACATATGAAAATTAGAAATCATGTTACCAGAAACAGTTAAATTGATTTTATAATCTACAATAATGATGCATTTGCTTATGTTTTATACCATATGTTTATTTCTCTGACACAGAGCCTTGGTTGATTTTAGAATATTGTGCTTAGGAGAGAATTAGATACATGCAGGAGAAGGGCACTGCTTATTTATAAAACTTTACTGACTGTCCATCCATGTAGATACGTTGCTAAATAACCCAAGTTCAGGGCAGTATAATATCTCTTAAAAACATTAAATAAAATATCTATGAAAAGCTGTTTGCTGGAAGGAAACCAGCACATTGGCATCACAGGGTCAGACCATTCTCGATCAACAATGACTTCAGTAGGCTTTGCTGTGAGTCTTCAAAGTCAGGGTAGGGGCTGTGCGCTATTAAGTGCTAGCAGAGCCTCCTGGAATTGGGGTGTCTCCTGAGGACATCTAGTACTTGGACCACAAGGAATGAATTATAATGTGGCTTCTATAAAGAATAAGAATTATTCTCTCTCTTTTATTCTCTACTAAATGTGTGAAAAGAACAATTGTATCCCTGAAGGAATTTCAAGTGCCCTAAAAAAGAAAGTTAAAAAAAAAAGCCCAACTTTCTGGACTTCCATATATCTTAATATTAAAAACACCACAGTATATATGAATATGAACAAAAGAATTATAAACCTTTTCCATCAAAACAAAAAGTAAAAAAAAAAAATATTGACATATAATGCTTAAAATAGTACTACGGCCCTGTAGCAAGTCTCATGTTATAGTACTAAAAATTCTATTTAGTTTAGGCTCTCCTCCTACCCAAAGATGCCTTGTGCTAATTTATTAGTCGCTTATTTATGGTTTGAAACTAAAGTGGAGTTTACAATTTCATTTCTTCGTGAGCAACTATAGTTCATTTTAATAGTGTGAGTTGCACCAATCACACTATCCTCAAGTGATAAATCTGAAAAACAAAAGGGATTAAAATAAAAGGAGTCCCTTAAAAGCCCAGCCTGGAGGCAAATGAAGTAGACATTTACTCAACTGAAATTCAGTGGATTTTTTAAAGCACATTTTTCAGTGGTTTAGGGAAACTGACATTGTCTTTGTTAGTGTTTTACAGAGGCATTTATTTTTAGTTATACAGCTGAAACTCTCCAGCCCAGTGAACTGTGGCTGTCTGTGGTATATTCAGCAGAAGGGAAAAAAAAGACGCTTTGCCATTAGTTCTAAAAATATCAGTGACATGTCAGGGTCATCATCTCTATGTTAAGAACTATGGAGAGTTACAGAGAGATGAACTTATGTCTTTCATACTCAGCATCTTCAGTGCAAATAAAATTTTAAAAGAATCTTTCACAGTTTTTAAGCTGAATACGCATCTCAATTCAAAATCTTAAAGCCAGTATACATAAAATAAATGGTATAGCTGTAAAATAGTGGGAGATGGCTTATATTGGAATTCTATATGAGGTATGAAAATGGTTTTAAGCCAATAGTATTTTATTAATATCTATAATGTAATACATAATGCTTCATATTTAAGATATAAATATAATGTATTACAAACATTGGATGATACTTTTTAGAGATTAGATGGGCTGCTGCATTGAGAGAAATTTCAGGCTGGATCTGGCTCTAACTAAATTTTCAACTTGGGACCAATTACTTAACCTGTCTACACCTCAGTATTCTAAACTTTGATGTGAGAGGGTATATTTCTATTGCTCTTTCAAAATTAAAAATTTGACACTTCAGAAATGGAAGAGGAACTATACATTTCTTCCGCTCAGTGTGTCCTATTTTTCATATAAGACACAAAAGTTTATTTGATGTTTGTGTGTGTGTGTGTGTGTTTATCTTTATATAGAAGGAAACATAGAATGGCCTGAGGGCCTGTCTAGCTTATGAGAGATTTGCAATCACAAATAAGAAGTAAGCTAATATTTAGGAATTTATTTACGTGCCACCTTGCTTATGTTTTCAGTGTGTGTATTACAGTTTACTTGGCCAATTACAAAAGAAAATTTGCCACTGCATACCCATTAGGATGGCTACTTTAAAAAATTTGTAAATAAAGAAAATGACAGGTGTTGGTGAGTACGTGGAGGTATTGGCATACTTGCGCACTGCTGTTGGGTATAGAAAATGGTATAACCAGTATGGAAAACAGTATGATGATTCCTTAAAAAATTAAGCATATTATTATCCTCAATTCACTGACAACAAATGATCTGGCAATCCCATTTGGGGGTATATACTCAAAAGGATTGACTATAGAGTATCAGAAGGATATTTGTATGACCATGTTCACAGCAGGCGTTATTCACAGTAGCCAAAAGGTAGAAAGAAGCAACCAAGGTGTCCAGTAACAGATGAATCTATAAACAAAATGCAGTGTATACCTACAGTGGGATGTTATTCAGTCTTCGAATGGAAGGAAATTCTGACACATGCTACAACCTGGATGAACCTTAAGAACATTATGCTCTGTGAGGTAAACCAGACCCAAAATGATTCCATTTATATGAGGTACCTGAAAGAGTTAAATTCATAAAAACAAAAAGCAGACAGTGGTTTCTAGGTGGTATGGGAAGGGGAAATGGGCAATTATCGTTCGATGGGTGCAGAGTTTGTTTTTTAAGATGGAAAGAAGCCTGGAGATGGATGGTGGTGATAGTGGCACAACAATGTGACTGTAGTTAATGTGACTGAACTGAACCCTGCAAATAGTTAAGGTGGTAGATTTTATGTCATGTGTATTTTACCATAATAAAAAAAGAAATTGGACTTGAACTTGAATGCACTGGTTATTTTTAATGCAAACAGCATTTCATAGCAGATAAGAGGACAGAATCTGGAACTAGATTGCCTGCTTTTGGATCCTGGCTCCAGCTTTCACCCACAGTGTGCTACTTTGGATCAGTTATTTAAACTGTCTGTGACTTCTTTTTCTCATCAGTGAATTGAGGATAATAATAGTATTTTCTTCATGTAGTTGTTGTAAGGATAAAATGTGTTTATATAATAAAGCATTTAGAAAACTATCTGGCAAACAATAAGCATGCTGTTAGTGTGGTATTTTGTTATTATCAGTGTTTTCACTACTAATAAAATTCTGATGAGATGTATTTTTATATGCATGATATCAGCTTTATCTTCTTAGATATGGCCATAAAATCCTTTTCACCTGACATTTTGAAATCTCTCAGTATTACAACCAAAAAACAATTTTTTTTTTTTTGAGACCGAGTTGTACTCTGTCGCCCAGGCTGGAGTGCAGTTGTGCCATCTCTGTTCACTGCAACGTCTGCCTCCTTGGTTCAAGCAATTCTCCTTCCTCAGACTCCTGAGTAGCTGGGACTACAGGCACGTGTCACCATGCCAAGCTAAGTTTTGTATTTTTAGTAGAGACAAGGTTTACACCATGTTGGCCAGGCTGGTCTCAAACTCCCGACTTTAAGTGATCCACTTGACTTGGCCTCCCAAAGTGCTGGGATTATAGGCATAAGCCACCACACCCAGTCCTAAAAATGCTGACTGATCTTAAAGGAATGATAAAAATTACCAGTTTAGTTTCCTTATTTATTGTGTTTAACAATGTTTATTTTTAAATAAATTAAAAGTTTGGGAATGTAAAGAACCATTTCAAATGAGCAACACTTTGACCTCTGTAACCTGAAAAACTAGCTATATCATCAAATCTAAGACAATTAGTAAAACGTTATATTAAATAAAAAAAATCAAGTTGCCTTAGCTGCCTCTCTTTTTTTCCAAATGATTGCATTTGCAAATGCTTGTAGTTATTGGCATACATACACATGTTTAGTAAATATTTTGCTTAAAAGTTTCTTGGAAAGCAAAAACTCTAGCAATGACAGGAATGGGATGTTGCACTAACTCAGAGAAGAGTCTCTAAGGCAAATGTTTATTTACTTACCAGAAAAAGAACAGAAATGTTATTTTTTTGGTGGGTATGGTATAAAATAGATTGTTTTCAAAGTTGCTGGAGAGTGGGTTCTTTCAAACCATTTTGCATAGGGTTAGGGAGACAGAGAAAAGCCTTTAAAAGCAGAAGGTGGGCTGGGCCCAGTGGCTCGCCTGTAATTCCAGCACTTTGGGAGGGCAAAGTGGGAGAATCATTTGAGGTCGGGAGTTTGACACCAGACTGACCAACATGGAGAAACCCCGTCTCTACTAAAACCAGAAAATTAGCTGGGCGCGGTGGCACGTGCCTGTAATCCCAGCTACTTAGGAGGCTGAGGTAGGAGAATTGCTTGAACCAGGGAGGCGGAGGTTGCGGTAAGCCAAGATCACGCCATTGCACTCCAGCCTGGGCAACAGAGCAAAACTCCATCTCAAAAAAAAAAAAAAAAAAAAGAAAATGCAGAAGGCCAGTGAACTTAAATTATCTAACTCTTACAAGCTTTTGCCTATACAATATGATTCCATGCGTTTTAGAGTGATTAGTATGCTACTAACCGAATCACCTGCTAATGTAACTGAGGCTTTCTACTTTCTCATGATTTTAGAGGGAACTGATAGAGATATCAAAGGAGAGAGGAGAGAGGGTTCCAAGATGGCTCTGAGGCTAAGGAGGAAAGAAGCCATCATAATTTTTACATTTTTGCCTAAGGTAAGAAAGGCCCATGAGAAGAAGCCATCTGCTTTAAACCACAACTGGAAACAGCAGAGGGGACGGAGAAATGCTCACTCTTGTATTTAGCTGTGGTAACGTCATTCTCCCAGAGAACAGACTAAGTCAACCACAGTGCTTCTCGGAACTGCAGCATGACTTATGAACGTGAATATTCAGATATTGGAGAACATACACCTTTAATACTATCTGCCTGAACCTGATGAACAGATGGCATAAACTAAAATCAGCTTACCACAAACAAATATACAAAATGAAAATTAGACAGATGAAACCTAAAATTTGATGCTTTTTATATTAAGTCAAAATTAGAAATAGATAAGCTCATTTATGTAGCTAATAAATTGAAAGCAGAACATCCATCTTGTGTAAAAAGAAATACTCTGAAATGGAAATTAATATCCTAGTGCATACATTCTTTGAGGCACAGTTACCTCTAGCTAGTCTACATTTTGTCTGAAAATGATGTTTTCACTAAAATATACAAAGTAAAGGCATAGTACATTAAAAAAACAGACGTGTGTGTGTGTGTGTGTGTGTGTGTATTCATAACAACAAGAAATGGACTTAGTAAAGATTATTATTTTTGCTTGGAAAAGAATTAGAGGTTGGATTGAGTTCAATTTGATTCATCAGTGCTTATTAGATACCAACTACATGTCTATTCCTGCTATATAATAAAACATAAAGATAATTTCTTATGGAATGAAATTAAGCAATGTAAAAAATTAAGTCCTCTTCCTCCCCAGAATGTTCACAGTGGTTTGGGGTTCCTGTTGACTAGAATGTAAATAAGCAACTGAACACAGTGGGTCATCTCTTCCAATGACATGTCCTGTTCTGTATTGCCAATTTTGAGATATTTTTAGAGTCATCAACCAGAGAGTGAACACCTCTATCCCTTTCTACCAAGACTTCATGGTAGAATCTACTAGAGATGTTGTCTCTAAAATTTAGGGCATGATAGTCCCTCCTAAGGACGGCCAATGTGAAAAAAGTAGTAAGACCACTCAAAATTCATTCAAAATTCATGATTTCATTGCTCTTTCTAACCTCATAAGGACAATAAATTGGTGCCCTCTCATCATCTTGCTACCAGAGACACTCTAGATTATTATATGGACAATCTATGAAATTGATTTGTAATAAGTGTCTGTTGGAGGTCAAGGTGCAGCTAAGAGCAGCTGGGTGTCTTTTGAAAAAAGGTCGTGGCTGTTGCATACAAACAAGCTTGAAAACTATAATCACCCTTGAATGGTCTCTTGGGTCAATGACAACTTAAAAGCTATGTAAACCCAAGGAGAATTGGGGAGGCACAGAATAGCCTTTAAAAGCAAGAGCCAAATGAACTTGAATGATCAAAGATAACTGGGACAGCAGATTCAGTTAACTTATTTATCAGCTAAAATTAATGTACTGACAAATTAAAAGCAAGAGTGAATTACATGCATTCCATATCCGGCAGAGAGAGCGCTTGGAAAAAAAAATAAAAAGAAGATGGATAATGAAATGTTTTATTTTAATGTTCCCAGGAGATACATTCTAAAAAAATAAAACTACACATACATCAACAACAAGGGGATAAGCCAGGCCAATGACTCCTAGAAATGAAGCATTTCATCATATAATCTTTTTCGGGAAATTTGATATTTCATTTGGATTGACATGAGATACCTGTTTCAAAGAAGAGTTGAATTTTCATTTCAAAGCTTAGAACAGAACCTAAATGATGAACTGTATATTTTCTGTTTTACTACTTAGATATTTCATTGTTCTAGTGTTCATTCAGTGAACAAGAAACTCTGTATAAGAAGGAATTTCTTCTGCTTTTCGAAATAAATAATTCAACATTGATGAGTCTATGCAACACTTGGAAGAATGGCCTGAAGACAGGAAGAACAGATAAAGTTGAACATTGGTAAGATCAGAAGAGAATCTATAGATTAATTCTTGATCATATATTGTTCTGCTTCACAACACTATGGGCCAAAAGAACAAATTCTCTTTTGGCAGGGGGAGGATATGCATCATTTCACTACTCTCTCCCTTATTTCTGGAACAGGATTTCACTTCTCCTTGAAGAAGCATTCCTTGCCTTGGTTTAGTCAACATCATTCAGGAGAGGATAACTTCATCATAAGCGTTCATCACGGACACGTAACTCAGGCTTGGATTGTCATAGTAATAGTGATTCAGGGGTGAATAGTGCCTAAAGCCAAGTCGATGAGAGTCCCTGGACTTTTGTGAGAAATATGGTAGAATACAGATACGATGTTACCATTAGACAAGTTCCTCAGGAAGGCCAACCTGAGAGAAAAGGTAACAGAGAGGAAAACAGAATCAGTGGTTGAGTAGGTGGGAGAGAGATGGGGCAGGGCGAGGAGAGAAAGACAGAAATGCAGACACACACATACACATGCACGTGCACAAACACACAGAAAGATAGAGACACACATACACATGGATGTGTGTACATGTGCACACACACAGAGACAGGAAACAGAGACACACACACGCGCGTGTGTGCGCATGCACACACATACAAATATTTCTAGTGCCATTATTTTTTGAACTCTGTTTTAAGCCATGCCTGAAGCCATCCATATTGACCCCTTGATCTTAATTACATAAGCCAACAAATTCCCTTTCATGCCCATGCTCATTTGAACTGCTGTTCTTCTCATTTAAAACGTAAATGTGCTCACAAGTACAGCAATACAGATTAGAGAATGAACAATATGCCTGTTAGAAAGGAAAGAAAACGTTCTGACCCCCACCCACCAGCTTTCCAAGAACAAATTCTGTTCTAATATTACCGAGGAATGACTCAAGGGCATTGAGCTACTCCTCTGCCATTCCTTTAATACACCTTTCTTGGTGATCGCCTGTGACCCCATAATATGATTATGGGCATTGATGATTTACAAGAAGTGGAAATTCAATTGGAATGATTCAAAGTGACTTTGATAAACTACAATCTGGGGGACATCTGTATTCTTGAAATACACATTTTCATTGATTACCCATGTCTCTAAGCAGCAAAGAGATGGAAAATTATAAAGCTTAAAACCATTACAGACAGGAATGCAGGAAAACTTTAAAACATGCTAATAATGGGTTAGAGTGTGTGTGATGCACCTAACAAATATTCCAAAATGAATCTGAATTCCTGCACACTAAAACAACCACAGAAGAAAATCGAATGCTTAGATGAGTGAGTGTCTTAACTGAGTTTGATGTTTACACATTGGTTCAATTTACAGTTCATCGGTCTAGTCCTTAAATTATCCATTCTTCTGATCTTGAATTCAGGACAAATTTGAACTCTAGGGCCTGTTCTCTCCCTGGACTGTGAACTAAATGAGGATAAAAGCGGTAAAAGAAACTCAGGAAAGTCTCTAACTTAATGACTTTTCTTAAAAATGAAGAAACTGAGTTAAGAAAAGGTGCAATATGATTTGTCCAAAGTCACACAGCCAGTTAATGATACAGTCATACAGAAGTTTCCTGTCTTTTATTTTGATAATGAGATTCACAGAGGTTCACAATGTGATGTCTTCCTATCCGGAGAAAGGGACAGATAAGTCTTTTTGCTCAAACAATAGTGACTGGGCATGCTTAACCATTTATTTCTTCAATTAGAGGAGATGACAGATTGGTGGAAGATGTGTTTTCTGAGACAAAAATTGGGCCATTTCAAGAAAACAAATGCATTAGAAAGAGGATTTTTGAGTCTCTACATGAACTGGAAAGCTTTTAAAACTCTATTTAAAAAAAATCATTTAACCTGTTGTTCCTATCTTGTATTTTACTCAGTTATATAAGGAACTGAAGCTTCCAAAGGCAGTTACAATATATTGTCAAGTTCTCTCTCTGGGCTGTTTTCTATTTCTCACCCCACTTTTCTTGTGCTCTCTCTCTCTCTCTCTTCATACATGGAAATCTGACATGCTGTCAAAAACTTCACTTTCTCATTCAACTACCCACTCAGCTACAGAAATTCATTTACATGTCTACAGCTGCCATACTGGTGTGTGTTAATAAGATCTGAGCTCGTTATCAGTGAATCTGATTTAATACTATAAGAGAGGTGTTAAACCAGATACATACATGCATTCATGTTTTCAGGAATACAGGGAGGCCATTTTGAGAAAGACATACACTCAATTCTCCTTTCCAATTCTCAGAACACTACACTTTCATCACACAACAATTGTCACTGATGCAATGGAAAACTATGGCCTCCGTGGGTTCTAGGCTTCTCTTAGCCACAAACTGGCTGTCACCCTGGGAAACCCACATCTTTCCTTTGGACTTCTGTTCCCAGCCATAAGAGAAGAGGTAAAGTTGGGCCTTTATTTACTCATGAGTCTGACAACTATATCCCTGACGTATGTAATGCACTAGTGAGAGAAGACAAGAGAGCCATAATGGACCCTCCTCCCATGGAATCTTCCAGTCTAGGACCACACTGATCTGTAACATTCAACAAACATACATTTGTAGAGTCAACTCTTCAGGAAATGTTGAAATAAATTGTCTATTACACCACTCAGAAGCCAGGATCAAGTATATAAATGATTTGAACCAATATTTCCAATTCCATTAGATCATTTCTTAAGTCTAAACTTTATTTTTTTAATAAGTCACTGTTATTTATCTTCAAAGAACTATGTAGGATAATGTTTTATGCTTGGATATAATTCTTTTTAAGTTATAGAAAAATCCATCACCTTTCTCCCCCAGTTTTGAGGAAAATTTCACTCACCATAACCTTTTTAAAAAATCAGTTGCTATCAGGCACCTGCTCCTGAAAGCACCCTTGAGATAGCCAATGTCATCCCAGAGGTCTCAGACAAGGATGAAAACTAAAAAGGAAAAGCATGACAGGATTGAGATTGTGGCCTGGGCTATTCTTTTCTATTTCTCTTATTTCAACACAGACTCCCTAACTTCAGAAACTGGTCCTTCACCCAGGTAAAATACATGTGAATAATAATAATAAGTAGAAGAACACCCTGAAAGCAGAGGCCCAGGCATCTGAAGCATGAAGACAAAGACCTTTTGCACCGTTTTCAATCGTTCCTTCCTGGCACCACACTGTCTAGTCATATAAAGCGGTAATTGAAACCATGTGGTGTGTGCAGAGGGCTCATTACAGGCTCCTTCTGAGTAATCTCATGGCGGAGTCCTGTGGGGAGGCTCTGACAATCTTGGGGTCAAGATATCGTCGCTTAAATATGAGAAACGATACACCAACTTGCCTCCTCAGGGAAAACAGAACTAGCTTGAATTTAGCGTGTGCAGATAAATACTTCTGTTACCAAGTACATCTTCATTATTTTATGGACATCCTGTACAGAAGTGGAAATACATTTTATGAAACAGTTTAGTGATTCATTTTGTAATATAAAGGTAGAAGTTATAACAATTTTTGAAAGTGATTTTTACGATGAAAAATAAGAGACTGTATAGTCTGCAAAATATTACATTAACAATGGATATCAACACATTAAAGAGTCAGAACAGTGAAATATGATGTGATATTAATAGTAATATCCCACAGAGAAACATCCTTAGCTTTGTCTAATAAGTCATACCACCCAGTAAGGTATCTAATTTATCCCAGAGTGAAAGTCATGAAAACTAAACTGAGTTAATGCTGACTGAGAATGAGGGGAAAGTTGAGAACATACATGCTGATTTAAACCTGAGCCTTCCTTGTGAGCTGAGACCATTTGGGGCCCTAGAAGTATTATACTCCTTTTTTTTTCTACTCGTCTCTCCATTAATTATTTTTAAAGAATAACTAACTTAGAACAATAAACGGACCTTGAATATAAGTACACATATACAAAAAAGTGAAAGAACAAATTTATAGACTCTTACTTCCTATATATACCCATCATGAATTCAAGAAATATTTGTTGAGCATCAAATGAGAGATACAGTTCTTGGTACAAGGGAAATAATAAGAAATTAGACAAAGTCCTTGCTCTTATGGGGCTTATATTCTAGAAGGAGAGAGGTCATTAACAGGCAAACATGCTCTGGAAATAATAAACAATAAGGGAAATATGATTGCATGTGTTAAGAGATACACTGACATTGTAGAAGAGACATTTGAACTGTCTGCTCAAGGGCTATCAAAACATGTCTTATGAAAATCCAAGGAAGAATGTTCCAGTCATAAGGGAAACTAGGCACAAAGACCCTTAGGCTAAAAATGAGCACGTACTTTTTGAGGAAATTAAAAATAGCTTTTAAATATAGAGAAAAAAGAAGAGATATAATATTTAAAGTTAGAGCAGTAGACAGGGGAAAGCACATGAAGATATTTAAAAGCTGTGTCAACTGCTTCTTCCATCATGCATCCATCTATCTCTCCATCTATCTATCCACACATTCAGTCACCCACCCTCGGACACTATGCCTTGTATTCAACAAAGGGAATGCTTTATTTCTTTTCTTTTTCATTATAAAATTCTGGTTTCACTCCGTATACATATGAAATTAGAAAGTACCAAACTATAAAAGAATATAATTATTTTGGAAACTATCTATTTTTCTTTCTGTCTGTCTATCTATCTACCTACCTATCTATCTGCCTATCTTTAGGGTATGCACATTCTGCCACAAACGTAACCCAGCTCAGCTGTTGTTACAATCCAGAAGGTAACCTTCACTCCTGTTGAGGCGTTGTGTCTACAGGGGGCCCGGAGCCACCACACGTGGGAGCCTGGAAGCATCCCACCCACCTTCACCTCCTGCTCACCATAAATCCTCATTATCACGTTGTCACCACTGGAGTGTGTTAACCTCTTCGGTACCCAGGCTGTCAGGTAATATCTGCTTATTAATTTGCCAATGCTTCATTTCATTGTTGTCTGAAATATCAAACAATATTTTTCTTATCCCAAGGACCACTGCTAAGTACTGCAAGAAAAGCAGTGAGGAAACATCACACCTGCCTACATGCTTTAGCTTTTACATCTAAATTGGCCACATTACAATTTTAGTTGGAAAATTAATTTAAAACTTTCTATTTTTGCATACCATTTTTTTTACAGTCAACATTTAGAAACAAACAAATGCCTTATCACAGAGATAAGAAGGCACAACTAAAATTCCTTTATAGGTTAAAACAATAAGAACACTTATGAAAGTAATCTTTACAAGTGTTGGCTCTTGTTTTTTCTTTATATTTTTGCATTGTTCTGCTTCTTAGAATAAGTTAAGAACCACAAGAACTTGGCTTAGTAAATCTTTTTCTAATCATCCTTCAGCCACCATGGAAACTCATATACAAGTTTACCCCACCATGCATTATAAAGTGATATTACTGAAATTAAGAAATTCCAGTTCCTGTTTATTTGAGCATGTAAACATACTTGGTACGTTTCTGCAAAACCAGTTTCTCTGGTAATAAATGCATTTAATTTTCATTCTAACATAGTATGTATTGCTCCCTGGTGCTATGTGTTGGCTGACAGCATCAGCTTTTGCACATCCCTGATCAAATTTTATCTAACAAAAAGCTGAACTAAGCATATTTGTTTTCCTATTTATAGCAGCATGTGCTTACATAACATATGAGATAGCAAGATACTTTTTTCAAAAACCGATCCAAATCTTAAAATGCATCCGTTATGTTTAGTTTAAATAAAAGCTATGTTCTCCCTTTAAACAAGAATATTAAAAACAATTGGAGACAGACAGACGCTTATTGCTTATTTTCCAACCAGTATAATCACTGTGTTCAGCCACAATGAAATAGAACAGCAGGCGGAAATTTATTGCTCGTGGGGGAAATTTTCTTCCACCCTCCCCCCATTTGTACAATTGCCCTGGCACTAACTCCCCTTTCACATGCATAGTCTCTTTGGTCGCACTGGTACAGTAATGAATTATTACAATGCAGCCAGTAGGGGTGGGGGTACATGCCATTGTGCTGCATATAAGCAGCGATTTTGCCATATCAATAATTCTGACTGCCACTGGGAACCACTGTAGCTGAAACAGATGTTTCATGTTGATAAGTAGGGACTGGGAAAGGAATTTTTATCCCACTGTTCATTTTTCTCTATTTCCACTACCCATACCTGGCAGCAGCTCCTCCAGTACAGCTGTCTCTTGCAAGCAATCTGTTCAATCCAGGCTCCTAGGTCTCATTTCATAAATCAAACTCAGCCCTGGACAAGCCCACAATCTCAGAGTACCCTTGCCACTTTCCTCGGTGGAAACGCCTCTGTCACAATGAGAGACGCTG
Source organism: Cacajao melanocephalus (assembly GCA_963573385.1). NCBI lineage: Eukaryota > Metazoa > Chordata > Mammalia > Primates > Pitheciidae > Cacajao > Cacajao melanocephalus. Next base: position 2,422 of record CAUYLG010008175.1, on the reverse strand, counting down.
GGCCAATTGTGCTTAAATTAGTGCATTGTCACAATTCATTAAGAAAGACAGCATGGGCAGGGGATCTTTTCTGGTATTCTACATTAACTGTTTAGTAGAGAGAGAGGCACATATGTGGCATTTTTCACAAGGCATTCACCTTCAAATGAAGCATTTGGGAGAAAGCCCAGAATTTCCAGGGGGAAGCAGTTCCCTGTGATGTGAATGGGGTCAGGTGCTACTCTTCAGGTTTGCAAAGCACTCCTTGGCCCCTTTTACTGGAAATAAAACTTAGTAAAGTTTTTCAGGAGGCTGAGCCTCACATAAGAGATCCTCACCCAAGTCAAAGTTGTAACGACTCAGTAGTTCTGCAAGGATCAAAAAAAAAATGTTAAATTCTCTAGGGGAAAGTAAAACCAAAGAAGCAAAGAGAAACAAACAAAGTTTGAGCATTCCAAATCTGCAAACCCCAACCTGAAACGCTTCAAATTCCAAAACTTTTTAAGCACCCACATGATGCTCAAAGGAACCTTCATTGGAGCATTTTGTGTTTCAGATCTTTGGATTTAGGATGTTCAACTGGTATTACGCAAATATTGTAAAATCTAAAAATAATAAAAAATATGAAAAACTTCTGGCTCCAAGCATTTCAAATAAAGGACACTCAACCCATATCTAATGCCTAATAAGTATATGTAAGTCTGTGTATGTGCATGTGCGTTTCACAAATTGAGATGGAGTGAGTACAAAATTAAGGCACTAGCCAGGTCACAAAAGTTAGACATCAAATGGGTATAACCCCTCCCCCACAAGTTGGTATCTTTACTCCATAACTTTTACAACTTTATTGCATGTTTGAAGATAGTCATAACAAAATGTGTTGGGAACACAATGTTATGGGTAACAATTCAGACAAACTAAGAATAAAACAAAGTAAAGGTAGTTTTCTGGACTTCTTTTATATAGCAACGGGATCAGTTTCCAAGTCATATACTTAGAATGGCATAAGAAATGAACACAGTGTAACTGGCCCAGGAAATGTGTGGATACAGCTTTAAATGATAAACTTTCCAAACTAGATGAAGGAGTGATTTAATCAATGCCAAACAGAGAAAATGGGGTGCCGGGCCACTATTTGTAAGTGTAGATCTCTCCCAGGCTTTAGAGGTAAAGGGACCAGGAGGGAATTCTTACATGCACTGATCAGAAGTTTTTTCCAGCCTGGTCTAGATGGATCTCCTCAATAGATGAGAGATGTGAGAGATAGTCTTTCAGTGTCCACTCATCTTTCAGAATCCAGAAAAACCTTCAACAAAACACTGAATTCAAATTGTATATAAATATTTTATCCCAACTCAAAGCAGTTTTATTTAAATATCAGTCTTTATTTAATATCTTTGTCAACAAGTGATTCCCCGGAAACAAGATCATTTTTTGAAGCAGAGCAGCTTCCCTCCCACTGTCCAACTTATCACTAGACCAGCAGCTGAAAATGTCCACCAAACCCTAGGGGAGATTAAACATTTCATCACAGCATTATTATCCACAATGACACCGTTTAGCCATGGCAATTCGTGCATACATAAGCACCAAAAAGAAACCAGGCCAGACTGAACAGACTGTGATCAAGAGTCCTACAATGAAATGGCTTCTCTCCCTTTCTCTTTCTGCTCCATTTGTGGTGTCCAGACCAGGGATGGTTTGGGCAGCTACACCATGGAATAAGGGATGTCCCAGCCAAAACTTTCCATCTCCCCGACAAGCAATAGCTGAGGGGCTGGAAAACCACAGGCTGTGGACTCTGAAGACCTGATTCAATCCTGCCTTTGTTACACTCTGCCTATGGGATTCCAGGGTTGTGACTTGACCTCTTAGCTTTCCCATGGGTTATATGCAAATGGTGAGACTGATATTATAAGGTTATTGGGAGGATAAAATGTATGTACAAGCCCCATTTAAAACAACTTTTAGTTATTTGCTGCTGAGTTGTCATAGTTTCTACCTTTGCCTTAGATAGAATTGCCATGTGGCTTTGAAATTACTTGCTTATATTATGTTTCCTTTTCTGAGCTGCATGCTCTCCAAGGGCAGGACAACAACTTTACCCATCTCCAATTTAAAGTTGTTGTCCTGCCCTTGTATATAGGCTAATTATACATCACATGATTTTACATATTTCAGGCTTATTATACACCATATGATTTTATAAATATTTTATAAATATATATATTTATATATATATATATACACCATATGATTTTATAAATATTTTATAAATATATATATATTTATAAAATCATATGGTGTATAATAAGCCTGAAATATAATAAGTGTCTTCAGAATGAAAAAACACAATTGGCTTACACTTATCTCTGATGAAAAATGCTCTGGACAATCCATTTACTAATATTGGTATTATTTATAAATATATATAGATATATAT